>LKNJ01000917.1:126564-143861 GCA_002120245.1 Maccullochella peelii
AACATTATTAACATCATTCAGAGGAAAAGCAGCAAATCTTCACATCTGAGAAGCAAAAATCACTTTCTGTCAATCAGCTGATTGATTAACGGACTGATTGATCAGCTGTACCTGTAGAAACTGTTGGGGAGTTTCATTTAGAACTAAACATCAGATTTTATAAACTCTTTGTGTGTTTTGAAGCAAAAATCTGAGTCTGTAACGTAACTAAACTAAACTGTCAGATAAATGCAGAGCAGTAAAAAGTAGAAATACTCAAGTAAAGAAGAAGAATTACTTTATTAATCCCTGGGGGAAATTCAATTTTAAATAAAGTACAAGTACCTCAAATTTGTTCTGAAGTACTGTACTAGTGCCTGCAGGATGTAAATAATGAAGACAGACTTCTCTGCAGCTCCGTGTAACGCCGACACTTCCTGCAGGATGAAGCTGAACACTTTAGGAGTCGGCCGGATGCTGGTTTTGGTCTCTGTGAGGTTACAATGTCTCATTTGGGGAAGAAAAGCTTGAAAACACATGAAGTCTTTGAACGCATCACGTTTGTTCTGTTCTTCTTCTCTGAATCTATTTATGTGTTTGAGAGTTGAACCTGTCTGCCTGTTCTCTCCTGCAGAGGTCGCTGTCTCCGCGTTCCATCTCTCCTCCGCCCTCCCCGGAGGTAAGACCCCCCCCACACATGTCATCAGACAGTTTATCTTAAAGTTTCACTCTTTACATCGTGATGGTTTCTGCTCACCTCCTCGGAGACCTGCTGTCATTTCAGCTGTTAGTGAGCAGGTCAGAGGTCAAAGGTCACAGCAGCTTGATAATCAATAAGTTGATGATTTGAACTGATGGATCACAGAGAAAGTTATCTTTCTGACACTGCTGTGACCTGTGCAGGTGCGTCTCAGGTTAACCTCCAGCACCTGTGTTCCTCTGTGTCCCCAGAAGGAGTCCAGGGACTGGCTGGAGAACCGGTCTCCTGGAGGTTCCTCCCCTGGTTCCACCATCCAGACCAGCACACCACACACACACTCCTCTGGGACCAAGAGCGCCATGCACCACTTCCACCGGCCCGGTAAAGACTTTTTATTCCTGTTTTCAGCTCGGTGTCTCCTGCTGCTCTCCCTCTGTGTATTTACTGACGTGCCACGAACGACTTTATCTGATCTGTCGCAGGTTTAACAGAATCACTGTGTATTTTTTCGCGCTAAGTAAAAGAAACAGAGTCGACAGGTTTTATATTTACACTGTAAAATATCCCTCGCTCTGTATCTTAGTTACTGTTCTTTTATAACCAAATTTAATTAAAGGGATCTTTGTATTTTTATGTGTCTTCATTAAAAAAGGAGTCAGATATCTGATATCAGCCGGGCTTCGGTCTCTGCTCTCCTTTCCTTTCTTTCAGAAAACGGCACCAACATCTATAAGAAGCCTCCCATCTACAAACAAGGTGTGTTTCTTTCTGTCTCAGACGATGAGTTTTCACAAGTTGTGTCTCCAAAAATCATCTCGTGTTGTTAAAGTGATGTTTTCACACAGAATCGAAGAAGCAAAGGAGTTAACTCGTCTCTTAAAACATATTGTACATTTTACAGGAAGAGAAACGAGAGATTTTGATTTAAAAATGCTCACAAAGGATTTTTTGACACATATTAAATCATCAGAACGTTTCACTGAGTCTTCAACACTGAGTTTGCAAGTCAGTTTAAATCAGCTTTAACGTGTGTGTGTGTGTGTTGTGCACAGATGTGTCGTCCTCTCAGGTCCCTCAGGGGAAACACATCGAGGATCTGATCATCGAGTCGTCAAAGTTTCCAGCAGCTCAGCCTCCGGACCCCAACCTGCCCTCCAAGATAGAGACCGAGTACTGGCCCTGTCCCCCCTCCTTGGCCGTGATTGGTACGACCCAAACCAACACACACACACACACACACACACACACACACACACACACACAGATCTGAAACACATGTCATGCTGCATTTAGGATTGATTAGAAGATGGGATTTTTGAATTTTGTTTTTTTACTCTCCTCGTCTCCTCTCCTTGTTTCCTCTCCTTGTTTCCTCTCCTCGTCTCCTCCCCTCCTCTCTCCTCGTCTCCTCTCCTCCCCTCCTCTCCTTGTTTCCTCTCCTTGTTTCCTCTCCTCGTCTCCTCCCCTCCTCTCTCCTCGTCTCCTCTCCTTGTCTCCTCCCCTCCTCTCCTTGTTTCCTCTCCTCGTCTCCTCCCCTCCTCTCCTCTCCTGTCTGTAGAGAAGGAGTGGAGGAAGAAGGAGCAGAGAGATGAAGATGAGGAGGAGGACGGGGAGCTGGATGATGAGCTGTGGGGCCTCAGAGTGCTTCAGAAGCAGGAACTCAACAAGGTGAAGGAGACGATCGTTTCACAGTTATATACTGTATATATGTATATATATACTGTATATATGTATTTATATATACTGTTTATATATATATATATATATATATATATACTGTATATATACAGAATATGAACCTGTGTGCTCGTGTCTCGGTCTCTGCAGATTCAGTCTAATCTGGGTAAAATCATCCTGAAGGAGGAGCTGGAGAAATCTGCAGCTCCTCTGAGGAGGAAGACCCGCTCGCTGCCGGACCGCAGCCGCCACACAGGTAACCTCACCTGTACTGTCACCGGGCTCCAGCGGTGGGAGAAGCACACATCCTACTGATCAATAACACAAAATATAATCATGATGATGTATTGTTATAGTTGAGATAAAACTTTATTGATACACACACTCACACACAGCTCTGGTGACACCTAGTGGTCGGTGTGATCATTGAGTCTGAATCTGAATCTGAATCTGAATCGGACTGATTTCTCTGCTGGAACCAGAATCAGCAGCTTTTCACATAAAGGACACAATAAACAATAAACAATAAACAATAATCATAGAAAGGAATCTAAAGATTTTCTCCTCCTCCTCCTCTTCCTCCTCCTCCTCCTCTTCCTCCTCCTCCTCCTCCTCCTCTTCCTCTTCCTCCTCCTCCTCTTCCTCCTCCTCTTCCTCCTCTCTGCAGGGTCCAACGCCTCCAGGTCGGTGTATTTCCCAGCATCCTCTAGGTCCGGCCTGTCCCGGGTGAGTACAGCCGAACAGAGCCGTCCAATCAGAGCAGAGCTCGGTGACGGCGGCGTTGAACGTGTCTGTGTTTGTTTCCAGCTGCAGTCGGCCGAGTTCAGCTCGTCTGAGAAAACTCCCGCAGGTACGACGTCTCGTTGATCGCCGTGTCGGCACGTTATTGAACGCATATTGGATGATTATTTATCTTTATGTGGTTGTCAGCTGAAAACTAAAAGGTTTACTCAAAGTTTTATGTTATTATATTATATATATTATATTGTACATTATTAGATTTAGTTTAGTTTAGCTACTTTTAACCACCTTGAGTTCAAGTTTAGCAGTTTAGTTTAGTGATGATGAGATTTTGAACTTTTACTCAAGTAAAGTTTTGAACGCAGGACTTTTACTTGTAACAGAGTATTTCTGCACTCTTGTGTTGGCACTTTTAAGTTCCTCCTCTGCCTGCTGTAAATAATATTCTCTCTCTCTCTCTCTTTCTGCAGACCTCCAGGTACAGTCTGATTGATTGATCCATGTGCAAACATTTGTCTGATCATTGATAAGTGTCTGTGTTACTGATGTGATCGTGTGTGTGTTTGTGTGTCAGAATGGAGACTCGAGGATGGACCGAGGAAACTCTCTGCCCAGCATGCTGGAGCACAAAGTAACAGCAGTGTGTTTCTCTTTACTGCTGTCTGCTGGTCTGTCGGGTGACGCTGTTTTATTAGTCCACGTTCAGAGATTTCTGTCCAATACAGTGGAGACTGTATTAAAAAGTTATTGGGCTGTTTAGTATCCACAGTGACAGAGAAGGTGTTTTTGGAAAGTTTTTGAAATTGAAACCTCCATTCTATCAAAGGGAAACTCCGGTCTGTTTAAACCTGGGCTCTATTTTTACACATTTTGTGTCTAAATGACTAAAAGGTAGCAAACGTTTTGGAACTGGTCCAGCAGATCTCCTCAGCCGGCAGCCGTGAAAACAAGCACTTTTAGTGGACGCACTTTGACGGCTGCAGTTGCCCTCAAGGATCACGTTGCAGCCTGTTTCACGGCTGCCGGCTGAGGAGATCTGCTGGACCAGTTCCAAAACTTTTTGTACCTATTTAGACCCAAAATATGTAAAAATAGAGCCCAGGTTTAAACAGACCGAAAGTTTTTTTTTTTTGTAATTAATGTGAACTGGTCCTTTAATTCTAGACAGAAATCACTACTATAATATCAGCTTCCTTGTAAATGCTAATTGTAGCTACATCTGTTGTCTGAGTGATTGATTGATTGATTGATCTCTGTAGATCTACCCCTATGAGATGCTGGTGGTGACCCACAGAGGGCGGAGCAAACTGCCCCCCGGTGTGGACAGAACCAGGCTGGAGGTAAAACTGTCTCCTCACTGTTGGATTAACTGATGAGCTCAGGTGGATCATTGCACTGAACTGTCTGTCTGTCTCTCTCTCTCTCTCTCTCTCTCTCTCTCTCTCTGTCTGTCTGTCTGTCTGTCGCCCCCCCACAGAGGCACCTCTCTCAGGAGGAGTTCTTCAGTGTTTTCGGGATGTCCATCGAGGACTTCGACCACCTGTCTGTCTGGAAGAGGAACGACCTGAAGAAGAAAGTCTGTCTCTTCTGACGCCGCTGGGACTGCGTCTCCCACAATCCCCCGCTCTTAACGGATCTCTGCAGGATCCTGAAACCACACGAACTCTGAACGAAACGTCATTATCAGCACCGCCGCCGCCACCGCCATCACCGCAGCAGCTCGCTGTCTGTCAGGCGCTCAGTGAGACGTCTCAGGCTGCAGGTTCGATGAAAACGCAGAGTGGTTTCAGATTTGTGCTGCTCACATGTTTTAAAGCAGAGCTGCAGTTTAATAAGCTTCTAGATGTCTGTGGAAACGTATTAATAAGAGAAACTACTGAGCGAGCGCAAAGAATCAACCTGCAGGCCAAGACGTGGGAGCACAGAGCAGCTTTTGAGAGATCGATGAAGAAGAGCTTCTTGAGTGGCTTCTGATTCTAGTTTTGGAAGTTTGTATGCAAACTGCACCTGAGAGCCGAGCGAACCCCCGTGGGTTTGACCTGGAAGTGAAGAGGCTTCCTCCTCCGGGCCGGGCACACCAGACGATTTAGCTAAATTCATTTCATTTCAGAGAATTCGCAGCAATCAGTGGATTTGCTTCTGTAGACAAAGTCAATCCAAGCAGATCAAGTTAAAGTTTGATGAACTCTGAAAAGCCGATTTCCCTTGAAACAGTCTCGACGGTACGGAGGCTGCGGAGCGCAACACGCTGCAACCTAACGACACATTCAGCATTTAGAAAACAAAAACTGCAAATAATTAAAATACGTGTTTCAAAGTGGTGACGATGGTTCCTTCACCTGCTTGTGTTTCGATAAGTTGCAGTGTGTTTTGAGGCCTTTCAGCCACCGTAGAACCGGAGAGTCCAAAGTAAAGGAAGCCTTCACATTAGCTGCGTCACCGTCCAGTTTTATAACTCGGCTGAGTTTAAAGATGCACCGTGATCTGCTGTCAGCTGCCACGCAGGAGGTCGATTACCATTCTCTCTAGTTAGCATCTGAGCTAGCTAGCAGGCTTGCTACTAGCTAGCAAACTGATAGTTAACCAGCTAGCTTTGTGAGCTATTTCGGCTGGCTAACACCAGTTTGTTACCGGTTAGCTCGCCAAGTAGCCACTATGTTATCTAGAAGTGGGCGACATGAGTGAAGCCCTTTATCATCATTTATGTTCTTTAATATCATAATATCAATATGGCTATATGTATCGTGATATTGTACATTTTCAGTTAAATCGAGAAATTATTAATGGATAAAATAATCAGACATGTTTTTGGCAAATCCAGCAATTTAAATATCTGACATGTCAAAGAATTTCATCACTTTAAAGCTTATAAAGTGATTTATACATCAAATATTGCCATAAATCAGTCCTGCTCATTGGTTTGCTGTGCTGGCTTAATATAACCAGAGATATTAAAGGGTAGAGATGTCTTGTTATAAACAGTGTGTAATATATATTTATATATATATATATCATCGTATTGCCCAACTCTAATGTTACTCCATCCATTTCTCAAAGACACATGAATTCATTTTCACTGTGTCATCGTCTGGCGTGACCCGGCACAGTGTCAGGACACTTCCTGGTCGGCTCTATCGGCTCTCTCATTGGTCTAAAAACTTTCAACTGTGAAATAAGAGCAGATAAGGACGCGTCCTGCAGAAGCCTGCAGGTAACGAGTCCTCCGGTCAGCAGGAAGTTAACCTCCACACGTGAAGCTCAGTTGTTTGGTTGTAGTGGTGGAATTGTGGGAAATGAAGTTAATTCTACTGTTGCTCTCGCTGTAGGTTATATGTTAATTTAACACCACTAATTTGAGCATTAAACCAGATTAAGCATTAAAGCTCACGCTCTGTAGGTCAGACTCCAACTGAAGCTACAGGCTGACAGGTTTATTTCCATCAGACCGGATTAATTCAAGATGAAACGACTGAAGAAAATATTTTAAAACAACATTCCTGCTGACTCTGAGTCAGGTTTCCAAACAGATTACAGGCTGCCTGCAGGAAGAGACCTGTTAGCCATCTTTCAAAAGGGTTGTTCCTATTGGCTTAGCCAGCTATGATGTCATAATGACAGCATTTCTTTCCCAGCACCTAAAAAAAACAAAAAACCAAGGAGACAGTTTGATCGCAGTCTGATGTTTGACATCACTTCCTGTAGCCAGACGCTACTCTTCATCACTGAAGTTTATCATTTAGTGTGACAAGACTTCAGCTTCTACCAGCTGAATTTGTTTTATTGATTTATTGTTTTATTGTCTTCTTCAAAGTCACAACCTGTAACGGAAAGCTGGTTACGTTTTATTTCTGCTTTACTTTACAAGGATGTCAATAGTTCTTTAGAAGAACTAAACATGAGTTTGAGGTGGACTCGCAAAAGTTTTATTTACTATTAATTTGGAAATATCTACACTACACTATTGTTGATAGCCCCAATTCAATAACTTAAAAAGTGGCCATTTTTAAACCAACAGTCTGCAGCCATGCTAGCAGCTCTGTGAGACTTGCTTTGAGCTAACATGCTAACATGCTGGTGTTCAGCAGGTGTAATGTTCACCATCCTAGTTTGGTGTGTTAGCATGCTAACATCAGCTAATTAGAAGTAAACAAAGTGCAGCTGAGGCTGATGGGAAGGCATTTGTTTATTATTTGCTGTTTAACCGTCACAAACTGGTGGGACGCTCTGGTGTCCATATCATGGGATCTATATTGTGTCTGTGAGACGTTAGAGGTCCAGAGGACTCCAAGTGCCGTTTAGAAGAAATATTAAATCAAACTGATCAGCGGACATCAGACGTCAGTGTCCAAACTCTGCTCCCATTGGCTGTGATGAAACTGTCTCCTGCTTGGTTTTTCTTTGTAACACAGCAAAAGGCACTGCCCAGTTTTATCTAAGGACACACACACACACACACACACAATGACAACCTTCCAACCAGCGCTCAGGGCAGAGACACAGTTTGGTCGTCCCACTGCAGCTACATGACTGAACTCTGTGCAGCTCTGGTTTATAATAATCAGCAGGCTGTTGAGACATTCAGCGTCGGCTAGTGTTGCTTAGTGACCAAATGATGTGCAGCTATTTTTTAACCTCCGTAGGGAAGTGGCATGTTTGTTATTAAAATCTAAACGAAAATGTAAAAAGTGAATTATATCAACATGAGTGTCGAAAGAAGAGAGAGACACGTTTTCACCATCAAAGAAGACGACGGAGGGACGAAGAAGGACACGTTTTACTGGACTTTCCAAGCCAAAAGAGCACAGAGGGATGATGGGAAATCTTTACGCCGACATTTCTCACCTTCACAACTCGAAGCGAACTGAACATCTTCGTTAACACACAGACACTTCAGTGCTTCTGTAGTTATTTATCTACAAACTATCGTCATGTCTGATCTCCACCCGGATGAGTTCAGTCTGAATCTGCTCTGCAGGAGAACAAATGAACTTTCAACTTCTTTAACGAATTAAAAGCATCACAGGCGTTGATTTAAAACCGAACCGTGATCTGAATCTGCAATCAGTAGGATTTTATATTTTAATAAATCAAATTAATACAGCCAGCTTGGTATAATGACTGTAAACGAATGAGACGACTTTAGACCACATTTCAGCCACGTTGCTTCCCGGCTTGTGCACAAAAAAGGGGGCGTTCGTAAGGAGTTAGGAAAAGCATTGCTAATAACTAAAATCCCTTTTGCAGGTATATCTGTCATATTTAAGTTTGTCTAATCCATGAAACAACAAAACTATCATTTCAGTCAGACGACTGTTTGAAATGTTTATTACAGCAGCAGAACACAGTCAGAGTTTGGCGTCTCGGCTCCGACCTCGTCACTCCCCGCAGATATGTTGCCATAGAGATATTGGGGAGTGATGAGCACATATCTTAAACCCCCAGCAGGAGCCTGCAGGTGGATGCTGGGGCTGAAAGAACAGGCAGCAGTACTGACGCAGGGCAGCAGTGGCGTTGACAGGCGGAGGGAGAGATGGGAAATGTTTGCAGCTTAAATAGAGCGCCACACTGGGAGGGTGTGTTTGGTGGATGGTTGTGGAGAGTGAAGCATGTCAGGTGTTTATAGCAGTGCAGCTGGAGTTGACTCCATAATGTAAACAATGTGTGTTGACTGCAGTATAAATCTAATAATAGTCAAACTGGATTTTATGCTTCGACAAGAGAAAAGTCTGATTAACGTCTGAACCGCTGATGAAAACTCCCAAACTAGCTGTCTGCAGTCGAGCATGTGTCTTTGTAGCTCGGCTTGTTATTTTCCTGCATAAATCGAGAGCTACTTTGGTTCAAACTGTCAAACACAGGCAGAGCTGTTCTCCTCAGCTGTTCTCGGCTGTTCTCAGCTGTTCTCAGTCATCACACTGTTGGTTTTGGATTAATGTGATTTATTGAAGGTAAAATGAGACTCGCAGCAGCTTTGGATTTAGATTTCAGCAGCTCAGACCTGCGGGAGGTTTAAACACATTCACTCTCACTGCAAACGCCAAAATCACCGCCGCCACATCCTGCATCACTCAGCACCGTGTCTGCCTCGCCGCCACACGCTTCCTGTACCTGTGGGGGAAAAAAAGACTGGATGAAGATGATGTGCGATTGGTCAGTTGGAGTGAGCGAGCATTGGTCACTTTACGTTGAGATGATTTTGTTCTTTCTTGTTTTATTTTCGAGGAATGACTCTGACGCTGTTTGATTTTCCTGAGAGGATTTACGCTTTGTTCTGATTGGCTGTGTGTAGTTAGAAACAGGAAGTGGGTTGCTGTGACTAACACCATGACGACACAAAGATTGTTCCATGTTTTTTTCTTTCTTTTTGTACATTTTAAAGTGTTTTCTTTTCTTATCAAGTTATTTTAACACGCAGGGCGACTTGTGGAGGCGTGTCACTGTCAGCGTGTCTGATGATTTAACTGCTGCATGCATGATGTCATGATGATGATGTCATATTTTTATTTAACCTTTTAATCAGATTTATATAACGACACTGACACAGGTTCCTGGCTCTGATACACGGCAGGTTTTACTCTGGATTTGACCCAATGTTTCTTTGGACTCAGAGGTCAGACTGAGGTCAGAGGTCAGAGGTCAGACTCGTTGGTGACTCGCCTGTCCGAGGCCGCCCTGCTGCTGTACATACTGAACCACTGAATGACAGTACAGTTATTGTTGTTGTTTTCTTATCTGGATGCAGGTGTTGTAACAGATGAATGGTGATGTGAATGATTAACCATGAGTTACAATAAAGAGCGTTTCTATTTGCTTTGAGGAGACGGTGTCAACATTTCTGTTCACGCTGTTCAGAAGAGAAACTACAAAATGCACCAGTTTTCATTGTAAACATTTTATTCACAGAATGAATCTTATAGTCACAAACCAGACAAACAGTCTGCAGCCGTGCTAGCAGCTCTGTGAGGCTGAACTGCGAGCTAAATGCTAACACCAGCATGCTAACATGCTCACAGTGACAATGCTAACGTTTAACATTTAGCAGGTATAATGTTCACCATCTTAGCTTGGCGTGTTAGCATGCTAACATTAGCTAGTTAGCAGTGAACACAGAGAGCAGCTGAGGCTGATGGGAATGTCTGTAGTTCTGCAGGTATTTAAACCAAAGTGTTGGACGCATTAACATGTTGACCTGATGGTGGCGCTAGACGAAGAGTCAGAGGATCAGCAGAGATATTACAGTTCATCCTGAGGGGAACATGAACGATGAAGCACATTTCATCACAGTCCATCCCACATGTTCCAGTGTGGATCACCGTGGAGGAGCGGCAGACATCTTGCTGCTAGAATAAGTTGCTCCAGTTGGTGTGAATGCTGGAAGCAGTTCTACACTTTACATATTTGAACATACAATCATATGTATATGTAATAATCTGATTTACATCAGTTATTTTGTATTTGCTCTCATCTTGGATTATTGCCAAATTATTGATATGATGCATAACTCTTAGTCAGCTGTTGTTAATGTGCATTCATATATATTACTGTGTTTAGACAGTGATACTGTAACTTACAGTTACATATATAGATTTTGTTTTCAAGATGTTTCAAGGCGGTTTAGTACCTAAAACGCTTAATAATAATAATTCTTGTTTACGAATTAATGACGTGGAAGGATTTTATTTCGTGTTGACCTCTGACTAATCCCGCGAGAATTAAGTTAGAAGAAGAAGAAGAAGAAGAAGAAGAAGAAGGGGCGGGAAAAGGAGCAGAGCCTCACAGTGAACGAGTCTCCACAGACTATAAAGTGTTTGTTGACTGTGATCTTTTTGCTGGTTAACGTTTGCTGGTGAACGCGCTCTGACGTGTGTGAGTTTGGGACTGTTTACTATCGAGAACGAGTGTTTTTTCACTCGGTGAAGTGAGCTAGCTAGCTAGCTTAGCTACAGTGCCGCCGTCGTCGGGAAGATGGCGGCACGGACGCAGAGACGTGTCCGGGAGGAGCTTCAGCTGTCGCCGCAGCGCTGAGGAAGTTCTGCCGTGGACCAGGCTGTGGTTCCTGCTGTTCCTCGCTGCTGCAGACTGAGACGGGTCTGGTGAGGCTGGTTTCTGCAGACGTGGTAGGAGTTATTCTCGTTCTACACAGGGAGGTTTCTTCATGAGCTCCAACGAGCCTTAAAGGGGACATATCATGCTCATTTTCAGGTACATACTTCTATTTTGGGGTTCTACTGGAATAGGTTTACATGCCTTAATGTTAAAAAACACATTATTTATCTCATATTGATAATTGCTTCAGCACCTCTTTTCAACCTCTGTCTGAGACGCTCCGTTTTAGCTCCTGTCTCTTTAAGGCCCCCCTCCCTAAAAGCCCAGTCTGCTCTGATTGGCCAGCCCCACGTGGGAGAGCAGGCACTGAGCCGGCACCGCCCACCAACTTTGCAAACGCTCCACCGCTGTTTTGGGATCACTAATGGAGTTTAGCTGCAATATTTCCACAATAACTCCTTCTACACCAAGAAACTCAATACTGCAAGACATCAGCAACCAAGACTACAGGTTTCCCTGATTCCTGGCTCAGGTAAATACTGCTNTTTAACGGCATATCTCTGTCACATAATGTTAGCTTAGTATTTATGCATAAACCGTAAACACACTCTCTGTTTTACGTTTGTCTCTACAGGAACATTTGTGAGAAGAGACCTACAAAGCCCAGAGAAGTGGAAACATTTGTTGTGAAGAGAGAGACAGAGCTAGCATGTTAGCATGTAGCACTGTATGTAGACACTTACAGTGGGCCTACTTATCAGGGTGTGGAGGTGGAAAGTAGCATACAATATGAAACTATAGAAGATGTGAAATATTAAATTAACTATTTATGGTAAGAGACACCTGATTAATGTAAGAAAGTAATTGAATAGTTTAATTACTGTAGCAACTGTCCATGTGTTATCCTGACTACACTTCAGTTACATCAGACCAGTGACACTTACCATAATGAGGCAGCAAGCTGCCTGGAACAGACTTCATCCTGTAAGTTACCATGTCAACATAACTGAAGGAATTACTGATCTTATAAAGTAACTTGTGTAGTTGAAAGACTCCTCAGTAATCAAAGTATCTGAGGAAAAGGTTTTACTTGTCAGTTGTCAGACAATTATTGCCATATTTATGCTTTAAAATGTTTGTTATAGCTGCAGATTTTTTTTGATACTCTTTAAAAATACTGTAGAGAATATTGTATAATATATATTGTGATCTGTCGACACCGTAATAAAGTTTGACTGTGAAACAGAGAAATGTCTTGTGCTGCTTACAGTCACCTGCAGTAAAGAATTACTAACAAATCTTTCACATTTTCATAGTCGGCTTATTCAATGTTCCAGTTTTTTAACTCTTCTACATGGATGAACTCTAACAAGGTTTTCACATCAGCTATTTAAACAGTGTAATTACATAAAACCTTTGTGAAAGAACATATTTTTCTCTAAAATCACAGGAACCTTACTACTAAATTTAAAAATGACCAAAATCCTCCTTGAAAATAAAGCACTTTATTCATATCCATTGAAATGGAAATATAAATTGTGTGTATATAATGCACAGAGTAGCAAAGTGAGGAGAGTGTGGTGGGTCCAGGAACACCTCAGCAAACACGAGCTTCATCAGGTCANTCAGATGATCTGTAAAACACAGCAGAGTCACAGTGACTTGTACATTATACTGTCGAGTTTTATCAGGGCTAACGATGTCCAACTGCTGATACATTTGGTCCTGAATGAAGAAGCATGTATTTAACAGGGTGTGTGGTGATCACAGTGCTAATGTCAACGTGATTATAGTATGACAAGAGGAAACCAACATGACAGAACAACACTTTTAATCCCATAAAGTGACCAGTGAAGTGACCTGCCCAGTGTAATTGTGTAATTCTTGAATCTAGCTTTTTATAGCATACCATACCATTTCGGGGTGATCCGACTGTAGTTACTGACATTTAAATCTTTTTCTTTTTTTTTTATAAGGATCACTCACAGTGTTGATGTAGCCTGATAAGTTTTGTGACATTTGTAAAGTGTTTAATTATGATTCTTTTAGTATTTATACTAATTCAAGTAGGCCTGATCATGTGCATTATTTTGAGCAGTGAAAATACTTTTCCTTACATTTTTTACATTGTCATATTCTCAGTAATTGCACCTACCATGCTCTTTATGTAGAATACTGTGGAAGGCCTCAGTGGTGTTTGCTCTGCTTCTCCACATCACTGAAAGCCCCGTGGAGCTGCACAGGAATCTTTGCAGGTCACAGTAGCCTGGACAACTGTAACAGAATTACATTTTTTCATGAAACCCAAACAGTATGACATAATAATAATAATACATAGCAATATTACATTATAAGTACAACTACTAAAGGCTGCTGTGAGACTCTGTTTGCAATGTAACGTGAGACTACATAACCGCAACAGGAGAGACCAGGCTCTGTTGCTCCGAGGTGAGGTCTCTGCTCATTCTAGCAGCGACACACTAACATACATACAGTATCTACACACTGCAAAGACTGCCCATGTAATGTACATTTCCCCCAACACTGTATCTTAACAGCAAGCGAGCGTCCGACTATCGCATCGCATTCAGTTAGGACACCGTGGTAACGTAACGTAACGTAGGCGCGCTCTCTCCAGCACCAAACAAGAAGCAGCAAACTTCGGTAGTTACTTCGGTAACGGCCGAAAAACTCATTAAATATCGTCACATACACACAATAGAAGGTGAATTAAATGTTTTATGAGTCGGTGTTTAATTCGGCGTGCATGGGATCCACCAACCAGCACTTATTTTAGTGAGAAATTCTAATTTTGGAAACGGTTCGCCTCTAATTCCTACGGTCCTCTCCCACTGAAATGGCGCCGCTAACCAGAGGAGACTGGTAGCAAGTTGAGGCGACAAAATGTAACGTTTGTACGGAAATACAGGTTCTTTATGGATTATATTGATGCCGAATTGACAATAAGACTGTTGACATACGACGTCCTTTATCTTGTGATTCTAGAGNTCTTTGCAGGACACAGTAGCCTGGACAACTGTAACAGAATTACATTTTTTCATGAAACCCAAACAGTATGACATAAGAACAATACATAGCAATATTACATTATAAGTACTACTAAAGGCTGCAACAGCTCGGTGTTAATCTTTATTCAAAGTAGTGAACAACTCTGTTGTTTGTAATGTAACGTGAGACTACATAACCGCAACAGAAGAGTCCAGGCTCTGTTGCTCTGAGGTGAGCTCTGCTCATTCTAGCAGCGACACACTGCAAAGACTGCCCATGTAAAGTTCATCCCCTAACACTGTGTCCTAACAGTAAGCAAGCGTCCGACTATCGTGTTGCATTCAGTTAGGACACAGTGGTAACGTAACGTAATGTAGGCGCACTCCCTCTAGCACCAAACAAGAAGCAGCAAACTGGATAGGTACTTCGGTAACGGCCGAAAAGCTCATCAAATACCATCACACACACATAATAGACGGTGAATTAAATGTTTTATGAGTCTGTGTTTAATTCAGCGTGCATCTGATCCACCAACCAGCACTTATTTTAGTGAGAAATCTTAATTTTGGAAACGGTTCGACTCTAATTCCTATGGTCTTCTCCCACTAAAATGGCGCCGCTAACCAGAGGAGACTGGTAGAGAGTTGAGGCGACAAAATGTAAAGTTTGTATGAAAATACAGTTTCTTTATGGATTATATTGATGCCGAATTGACAATAAGACTGTTGACATATGACACCCTTTATCTTGTGTTTCTAGAGTTATGTGTTTTTACGGACACGTAAGGAATTGTTAATATGTAGTATTTCTTGAAGATAGTTTGGCATAATATTTTCCCTGGACAGCGTCTCATTTTCCTGCCATACCTCGCCTATCAATAATCTTGCACCCCCACTTGTAACAACAACTTGGCATCCTTGCTTACAGACATATAACAAACTAATAGCGTTAACGTTATTGTGTATCTTGCAGCAAGTAACGCCAATAACGTTCTAGAAAATTACATCTAATATTTACCTCAGCTGATAGCGTTAGCTTGTGCTAAACGGCTAAAAAAAACACATAGCATAACTCTTTGTTAAATACTTACATTTCCGTCTTCTGCAGTTGTGCCACGGACAGTTGGTATTGATCCCTCTTTTAGGAAAAGTTTCATTGCCAGTCCTGCGTTGTTACTAACCCAAGTTGGAAAAGCAGTCACACTAACAAGTGGTTAGCCCAGCCGTAGCTTACAGGTTTTTGCCGACTGTAGCTGGGACATTGCCTTCAAAAATAAACTTTATCCACTCAGCTCTTCTGTCCTCTGAGGCTGGGGGCCGATGTAGCGATTTGTGCCGGTCTGTGCAGCCAACAACAGAGCAGTTCCCGTGTTTAGCTCTTAGCTTCGACACAACGCTAGCATAATGCTAGCGGGTCAGAGCTTGCGAGAAAAAAATGCCAACATCGCAAAGTTAGTTCTCGGCCCGTGGTTGGACATCCGGGGGGGGGGGGGTATTATGCAGTGAGCCTGCTCTTGACGTAATGAGAGGGTGAAATCTAAAACGGCGTGTTGGTTCACATGAGTCATGAGATAGGCAGAACACAAAAATGACTGGGTGGTCTAATTTCACATTTTGTGTGTTGGTAGGAACCCCAGAGACCCACAAGTATGTGCACAAACAATGAAAAAGTGAGTTGTCCATGATATGTCCCCTTTAATGGTCAGGCACCATTATATCTTAAAGAGCTCATAGTACTCTATTACCCCACCAGAGCACTGTGCTCCCAGAATGCACTGTTCCTTGTGGTTCCTAGAGTCTCTAAAAGTAGAATGGGAGCCAGAGCCTTCAGCTATCAAGCTCCTCTTCTGTGGAACCAGCTCCCAGTTTGTGTACGGGAGGCAGACACCCTCCTCATATTATTGGTCTAATTATTAGTATTTACAAAAAAAGTGAGAAAATGGGCACTTTTTCTTCTCTAAACAAGAAACGNTTTTTTTCCCCCACTGCAAAGGCACATTCCAGGGTTTGAGGACAAAGAGCATGCGTGCTAAAGTAATATTATGTACAGCTGATCGTATGATTTGATTTCCCAGTTCTCTTTGATTGTCTATCCCTTTCATTTAACACTGCAGGCTGTTTCTTCAGTTGCAGTTACAAAATGAGTCCAGGCATCGCGCTGCACAGGCGCAAAAGATTAAAGGCTTGAGCGTGGTCAAAATAGTTTGTACTCCCTCATTTGTTTTACTGATGCTTTATTATTTTCCCCTTTTTGAGATATCAGGATATTTACAATGGTACATTATGGATAGTGTTGAAAAAAAGGCGTAAAATTATTAACAATAAAGTCATAATATTATAAGAATAAAGCCAAAATCTCAATTTGAACATCAAATAATGCCTGGGAAGACAGCTGTCTTGTGGGCTAACTTTACCAAGTGGAATGGGTACATTGTGGAGGTGTCCTCCCTCCATACAACATGGAAGAAATACACTGGCGTCCCATGCCTACAGGCTCGGTGTGTTCCTTCCAGTCTGAATCGACTCCTCTGCTGAGTGCACGGCTCCCCTGCAGGGCGACAGGATGACCTTGACTTGCAGACAGACTGAAAAGACCGCCGCTCTCTTTCTTCCCTCGTTCTGTTGGGCTCAGAGCATGAAAAACACATTTACAGCTGTGGTGGCGTCTGTCCCGTGGGACACACAGTGTCTGAACAAAACCTTTCTTGTCCCCAACCGGCAGCTCCTGGAGGCATGAAGGGCAAGTGCCTACAATTTTCTTCAGTGGTGCGTACAAGCAAAAGAAAAAAAAATCCACAGTCAATTCAAAGTCAAAAGGAACGCTCATCTATGTGTTTGGTGCTGTTTGATGAGTAAAACATAATTAAGTGTTTAGCCGAATGTCTTGCCTCTTTTTTGTCCTCAGACGGCTGTACACAAGCAACTGGATGAAGGCTCAGATCAATAACTTATGTGCAGTGATGTGATGGTAAAAAGGTTGTTGTACTCTGACTTTGAGTTGATGATGCTCATAGGTCAGATATTATTATTATATACTGTATGTTATGTGCAAAGTTAACATTGTGAGATGATGAAACTGGGAAAAAAGGCCATGGAGTGTCCAGAAGGAAAGAGTTAATGGAAAACATGGAATATGAGTGAAAAAA
>LKNJ01000918.1:0-30735 GCA_002120245.1 Maccullochella peelii
CACACACACACACACACACACACACACACACACACACGGCAGATTTATCCTTGACAGGACTGGGTATAATTTAGATTTGATCAATTCTGATTCTGATTTGCTTATTGATTGCAGTTCTTTCTCATTCTTGGCTTGTTATTTGAGTAAGAAAAGAAACCAAAATAGGTTGAGAGCCACCTTCATTTTCAGCAGATTTGAGCAACCATAAAAAGTCATTTAAATGGCCAGATATTTTGTGATTCCTTTGCTGAAATTGTAAAGAAAGGACATTACGTCTCCAAATTGCTTGTTTTGTCCAACCAACAGTCCAAAACCAAGAGAAATTCAGTTTACTTTCACATGATAAAGAAATGCAGCAAATCCCAAGGATTGACAAGTTGGAACTGAAGAATGTCGAATGACCTAAACAATTAAACGATTATCAAAATAGTCGCAGATTAATTTTCTGTCAATCGAGTAATCAGTCAGTCAACTAATCGGTTTATCTCTAATGACTATGTTGCATTCTAATACCAAGCTGCAGGAAATGCTTCGTCAAGTTAGACGGACTTCTTTGCAAGCAATTATTTTTGCACAGTGAGTACAAGCTCCCATCTGCAATAAGGTAAACACACATACACATACACGTGTGTTAACACATTCATAACCAGGAATCAATAAGCATGCTTCATGATGAAAACACTTAGTGTCACCTTTCACCAGGGCCCTCATTTATCAACAATGAGTAGAACAGGTTCTAAATACGTACCAAGAAAATTTAGAATGTACAAATAAATTGGTATTTATCAAACGTGCGTACAACGGTCGTACGCACACCAGTATGTAATCGGTGTTGATAAATCCCATATGTTCTAAACCACCATGCTCGTGCACATTCGGGGTAATTTGCATTCAGAAACACCCCCAATTAACCTTACATGGTAACAAAACCACAGAGCTGTTGCAATGAAGGAGTCGTGCGTTTCTCCAGGCCACCGGGCAACAACATTTAACAGGGCCAAATGTGCATCGCAGATTATCTGTATGTTGATGGAATGAAACCCCTTTCTGTGGACATAATTGAATTCATTGTGTGATGGTGTTTTTATTGCTATGTGGGTGTCTTTTGCTCCTATTATATTTGGAAATCCAGCGATGTCGTGAAATCCCCGTTTGATCTCGGCTTGTCGTGGATCTGTGTAAAGGAACTGGATGTAGTTCGGGCCCAGGGAAATTATGGCATCCAACACTGCTGGCATAATCTTGCTCATTGGTGGCTGAGAAATGCCCGATCTTTCTCCAACCTCACGCTGGAACGTGCCGGTGGCCAAAACCCCCAGGGTGGACAGGACTTGGATGTGCACAGGAATGGCTTTCATGTATTTGGTTTCTCGATCCAACATAGGTCCCAAATCATGACATAAATCAAGCAATATCTGTTTTGGGAAGCGGTACCTACTCAGAAGCCATTCTGTGCTCTCACCGAATAGATCAGTGCGGTCTCTGAAAAGCATGGTGTGCTAAATCTTCCAGTAATGCAAGATGAGCAATGTTACATTTTCAAATACCTGTCACAGATGTCTTTTATAGATGTTGACACCAATTAGGCTACATGTCTGTTCATACCTAGACAAATTACTAATTGAGTAATTATTAATCCAAGAAAATACAGAACATATGTGGATGTTGAGATTGTTTAATGAATGCTGTGGCACTCGCAATGCTTTCTATTTTCAGTTTCCTTATTCTACCACTGGATGCTGTGTGTAAGTATGGTCAGAGCTGTGCTTATATTTACACACATTTTTAAGTAAAAGTTCATAAATTCCACACTTTGCGTAGGAATGATCGTACGCACTCATTATGCGCACATCTGTGCGTACGCACTGTTGGTAAATGAGGGCCCAGGTCTGTAGCATTATGGATAATGTAGTCTTTTATACAACACGTAGCATTTAGACTCATCTGTGCATTCTGTTACCATTACTTAATGTGTAAATGACAATGGAATACTGTATATGGTATTTTACTCTTATCTAAACAGCTTGAACTAACTCATTGTGTCATTCAGTAAAGCTGGAGGCTTCATGAGAAAGTAATGTTAGTCAGGCAAATATCTTACTGTCCAAAAGTCTACCCCTGCATTATTATTATTGTTAATTAATATCATAAAAATCTCACTTCCTAATAAAACGAGTAACTTTTTAATGTAACATTTCCACCTCACCTCAGTATCAGCTGTTGGCAGTTTGCACTCCGGGATTAGATTTCAGATGACAGAACGTGTCTAGATGCATGTTTGATATGTACAGTACAAGCAGTTCAGGGCTGCGCTTCCAAAATAGGAATGGAGGTCACTGAAATGAACACAGGTTTTGTTGAATATTTACTCACATTTTGCACATTTTAATCAATGTAGGTTGATGTTGGTATTGATTTGAAAACATTTGTGTAGATGTAGCTGTACATTTTAGTAGTAACTACAAATTCTTGGTGACAAAAGTCTCAGTTTTTAGTACTGTGAGACTTTTGCTGTTCCCACAGAAAAGAAAAAAAAACTAAGATGTGCTAAGAATCATCAACACGCATAACTTAACAGTATCCTGATAACAAAAGCAGTTCCAACATCAAAGTGTGGCAATGCAAAAAGTACAAATTCCTGAGTAGGAAATATTGGTGCAGTTATTTTTCAAGAGTGTGCCTGTATGTGTATGTCTGTATATGCATGTGCTGCTGCTGCTGCTGTGTGACAGTGGTATACGGCCCAACGAACAGGATGAATAATCCCCAACACCATCAAAGGATCCTCAACTAGGGAGCTCAGGCCATGACAGCGGCACATACAGCGAGTCTCCTAGCCTGTCTCATACCCCCTGGGGACAGCAGAGGCCGAGGAGAAAGGGGAGAGAAATAGAGAAATGGGGAAAATGATGGGAGAAGAGAAGGGGAAGGAGGGAAAATTGGAAAGGGGGAGAAAAGTGGAGAAAAGCAAAAAATAGGAGAGAGTTGGTGGTTGAGGGGAAGAGATAAAGTGAGCTGCAGTGAGTTATTTAAGAACTATTCCTTTGGGTGGTGGAGACAAAGTGTAGTAGATAGGGTTATGTCCCAGCCTTGGGGAGACTGGACTAACATGCAGTGTTGACTCGTCACTCTGCTCGCTCTAAGGCATGACCAGCTTAAATCATGCCTTAAGTTCCTTAAGTAGCATAAGTTTTATTTTTCCCAGGAAAAGCTTTGGAGTGACTAGTGCCAAAACAAACACAGAATTCACTAATAACAATTTTACAGACGCCGTGTAGTCCCGAAACATGCCATTTCTTTAAAATTTCGTTCAAACGAATTATTAACTTGTGCAGACAAGTCATTATCTTATGCACAGAAGATATTGGTAGATAACTTGTGCGTACAAGATAAGAACGGCAACAAACCTGAGCTTCCCACTCCTACCAGTCAATACTGCTAATGGTTTGTGCAAAGTTTACAATTGACAAAATGCTCTGTTTATTACTATACTTACTCAGGATTATAGGTTATAGCCTCATGCAATCTATAACTCACACCAAAACTACACAAGCAGACTCTAAAGCTGTCAATTTAACAATAAGCAAAGGACTGTCCTTCAAAATAAGACGTGACATTTAGCTGGGTTGACATGTGAAGTCAAGTTAATTCTATTATTATAGTTCAAAATCACAAATCTCTCAGACGGATTTTACAATCGACTTGAACAACATGTGACGCCTTCTTACCTTTAATGCTTGATTCGAATAAGGAAAAACTCCACAAAAACAGGAAAAAGGGAGAAATGGAGCAACAGCGGAGGGAACCCTCTTTCACAATAGACAGACATGCACATGCAATAAGTGTCATATGCACAGAGTAGACCGATGTCCAGCTGATCATCTGATGCTTTTACTGTATATGCCAGCTCTATGGCCAGTCACTGGCACATCACATGGTGAGGTTGGGAGCAAAACAGTTTGTTGTGATGCCTCTGGTAATTTCCTTGGGCCTGGGCTGACAATAGGTTGCATGTCATGGCCAAACAGTCTGATCTAAACTGTGTGCTAGCAAAAAAAAGGGATGGGCCACTAAGGAGCAATATGGCAGAATAAAATCCCACTATGTATCCACTGTACATATTTTGTCATCGTGCTGTCTCCTATTAACAAATATCACCTCTTTTCTTTATGACTTCCCATCTCCAATAATAATAAGCTCCAAATCCTCTCCTCTCCTCTCCTCTCCTCTCCTCTCCTCTTGGCATCAGTGTGTTACTGGCCTGTCTGACAGGGAAATACAGTAGATCACAGCTGGCAAGATGCCCACAGATTGAGTGGCTCCCCAGCGTCCTCACACCACTGCCTCAGATCCCGGGCCAATTCTCCTGCCCCGCCTCGTAGGTCAACCTTGGCTGCTCTCTAAACCCTCACACTCCATCCCCTGAGCCGATGCCCAACCCACCACCCCTGGCACAGACACTCCTGCCTTTCCCTGCCAGCTTTTTACACAAACCAAAGAGGATACAATGCAGTGTTTTTGTTAAGAGATGGACTTGTAATTAACCTTGGACCATGGGTGTTTTTACTCCGTGTCAAGACTTGGGGAGAGGTACGGAAGGCAGGTTAGCTAACAGTCAGGAATGTTAGCAGTGTGTGTGTGTGTGTGTGTGTGTGTGTGGGGGGGGGTAAATTAATGAAAAAGCCATCTATTAACCTTTGTGGCTCACTGGCTGCTCACTCGGCCTGGGCTTCTGGATGGATCACAGCAATGTAAGCTGCGGACAGCATGATTATACTTTTAGCTGCAACAATTGGAAAAAATTGAAAATTAATCGGCAACTATTTTGATAATTGATTAATCATTTGAGTCATTTTTCAAGCCAAATTTGAGAAAAACAAGAGCATCAGTGGTTTCAGCAAATGCCTGAAAACGATATTTGCTTACGTTCAAGTGACATAGCCCTCTAACAGGCATAGGAATTATGAATCTGAAGTAGTCTGGCATTGTTATAGAGCCACAAAGTCCACTGATGGTTTCCTGTTTCCAGCTGACAGTTCTTTTAACCAAGACCACGATTGTTCACTGACCTTAACCAAGTGGTTATTTATGAATAACAATGACGACGAAGGAACAAACTTGTAATTTGAACCCAATCCATGATGTTTCCCTTTGTGCCATAACCCTTACCAAACCTTACCCACTGTGTAAGATCAGAAAATGCTTTTATTTTTGAAACAATGATTTGTCATTTTTTTGGAAAAGGAATTTGGAGGACCTATTGTTCACAATTTTTCTGACATTTCATAGAGAAAACAGAAAATATTTGTCAGACTAATCAACAATGAAAATAATAGTTAGTTGCAGCTGTATTTATACTGTATTTAGGAATAAAAACACATTACGCCACTTCAGACCACACCCACTGTTCCCTTTTACCTTTACTTACTG
The DNA here is from genome assembly GCA_002120245.1 of Maccullochella peelii. Classification (NCBI taxonomy): domain Eukaryota; kingdom Metazoa; phylum Chordata; class Actinopteri; order Centrarchiformes; family Percichthyidae; genus Maccullochella; species Maccullochella peelii. The sequence goes on from LKNJ01000918.1 coordinate 5,431, forward strand.
AGAGGCCTGCGATGGTGTCACAATTTTATATTTTATATTTTCACAGTCATACGACTCAAACACTGTTACTCCAATATAAAGATAGTTCTTGTCACATGATCCTCTAAGCCGTCCCTACCCCAATCTGCCAGTTCTGTGACATTGTTCATCAGCAATTACATAAAGCCCTCACTGCCGTTGCCGGTGTTAGACAGTATCTATTCACATGCAGATGTTACTAAATCCTCTTCTTGTTTTTTGGGGGATGGCTCATTTGTTTCGGCTCCCCCCTCCCACAGCTCCCTCTCCTTCTGTGTCTTCTTATTTGCTTTTATTGCAAAAAAAAAAGAGGCACATGTGGATGGTACAGAAATGTTAATTTCTTTCTTGGTCTATATAATCAACCCCCTGCTCTGGGTGACTGTATAGATGACGACTGATAAATATTTTATTGTAGGCTTGAAGCTGTATGTACATCATCCTCCCACCCGCTCTGTCACCTCCCTTTCAAAAAAAAAAAAAAAAAAATCTGAACAATAGGTCTGATATTTCTCTCTTCACTGATCTATTTCTTTCTTTCCCCTCTCATTCTCTGCCATCCCGTCTTTAAAAAGAGGCTCACAGATGCCCTATCAGCAGGGGCTCCCTTTCATCATATGCTGAATCCATTGCTCGCCATTTTTTTTCTTTCATCACCCTCACAATAAGTCAGGAATCATGGCGACATTATGCAATATGCTGTAACACTATTACCTCATTGTCACATTTTAGTGTCGTCGTGAAGGCGGGTACAGTGCCTTCCAACACCGTTATCCAACAAATTCAAACATCCCCTCACAGAGAGACACTCTATGACTTCTTTCCTCTGCCAAACAACCAAGTCACACTGTGACTGGTTGGCCATCTCTAATTATTTCATGCCCCTTGGTTCTGCATGTACAGGACGGCACGGCGTAGTGTTGGAGAAGAATGAGGATGATTGACAGCCAGCCCCCATCCCACAGGAACTCATTAGGCTTCTTGACTAAAAGCTAGTGGGCACGCTCATGCTGCTCTTGCCTCCTTCTTCCTCTGGTCCTCCTTTTAGTCCAGCATTCAGTAAGTTGGAAAAAGAAATGTCTGAACTCAGCGAAAGCAAACTTACTGTGCTCTTATCTCATCTGATCTGAGGATCAGCTCAGAATAAAAGTTTTTTTGGGCTCCGCGCTCTTTCACTTTGAGTTTCTTTTTCTCTGTGAGGGTTTCTCTGCTCATCTCAGCCCTTATGACTCTTGTGCATTTTGGTTTTAGAGTGTTCTCCCTCTTGCTCGCTGTCTCTTGCGTTCTCTTTCTATTTCTCTTTGGCCCTCTTTTTCTCTCCCTCTCCCGGGGTGATACAAGGCAGTGGTGTGGGTTCTAAGAAGCCCTTGAAGTGTTGGCTCCTCTGAGAGTACTTTAAAAGGCCATTTCATCATGTTCATGAAGCTGCACTTGAGACCAAGCTGAAATATGACTTATGTGAAACTAGCATAAACTCTGTGGAAAGTTTTGTTGCGCCCTTTACAGTTATATACCACTTTTCTGTGCTGTGGATGTCAGCTCTTGATGCTTGTTTGTGGTCTTGGAGTTGAAATATCTTCAGATCTTCATCTGTGTACATAATGTTTCTACTTCAAGGAAAAGGAAAAGTGAGTCACTGGATGCTGATAGGCATTGATTATGTCGAATTGTAACCCTGAGCTGAGCGTTTCGGTTTCCAGAACTGCAGGCCTCAAACACCAAAATTGCTGACCAAAGAGCGTGGGGTGCAAAGACACCTAGTTTTAGACATTCAGTGTCCAGACTTCACTGGGCTTTGTGGAGTGGCAATTATGACCTGCCAATTAGACAGAGACAGAAAGACGGACGTGCAGCTCTCCAGTTTCTAATCCGCTCCCAAACCGGGAAATCTACAGACCGAGTGCAACAGATTTGGTTCACTTGCCATTCATTTAACACATCTGCTATCACACACAGGCGCAAATGTACGTGTATGTACGCATGGCTACACGTACACACATGAATAATTGGGTATGAGTCTAAATAGCTGATTAATTAAAAATGAATTAAAATAAATTTCTTGAAAAGCTGAAGTTGATTAGATTTTTTTGTGTTTACAGTTGTCAGTTCTCCAATATTATTTTATCTCAATTCCTTTAGCTTTTACCAAAATATGGTGTATTTTTCACCTGTCACAATTTGTATCTAAAGCGCAAATTATACTTTTTGCGTCCCGGCAAGGGTCTGGGACTGTACAATGCTATACAGTTGTTTAATTACCAATCCAGCAGATACAGAGCAACATTAGCACTCATTTGCTTTTAGCTCTGTTTATGGTCTCTACTAACTTCTGAGGGAAATATCTGGTTTCTTTAGCTGCTAAATGCTGCTTTATGTTCACCAGCTAGTCGGCAACTTTCTCTGTCTGACGTGTGGTGCTGAACCTGATAACAACACAGATGAGAGCAGTGGGAGTGAACCAAAACTGCAAAGTCTGTGGGCCGGAAAACCAAAACAATGAGCCAATAGACGCTGAAACCCTGTGCAGAATTGGGTCCTAATTATCTGTGGGTTCATCAATACTGATTATAGCTACTTTGCATATTAAATGACAAAAACATTTTAATTTCTTGGATTTTTTTGCACCAAAATTAAATTAGTTCTATTTAAAACTAACTCATAAATGAAACAATCAAATTATGTTCTATCGCAGTATTTTGTTTTAGTAGGAAATGTGTCAAATTAAAGAAGCAAAATGCTCTCAACATGTTTTATTGTGACATTTTGTGTTTAAAATCAAGTTCTTCCTCCTGCCTGAGCAAATAATTCAGTTTGACTAGGTTGTTTAATTAATGCATTAATTTACCACTGCCATGTTGCACACACACCATTCCATATTATTTACTATTATTATTATTAACTATTTTTTGTGTTGTTTGAATTTACATTGACCTAGCTCCCTTCACCAAAGCTGCTTGCTGTTTCTGTCTCCCAATTAGTTTCCACACACATCCGAGCAAGTTCCCATTTGAGCTCATGCAATTCGTAGACAACTACTTCTTCTACTTGCAGAGTAGTACCAGGACTTTAAGGCTCAACAGCTCGTTGTGGGAGCTGGGGTAAATACAGTGTAGTCTGTTTGAGGAAATGTTGGTGGTGAAATCACGCAGTTTCATCTGTGATTAACATTATTTACGACATTGTTTGGCCTGGGTTTAGCAGTAAGAAATTAATGATGGATTTAAAGAAGGCCATAAACACAATCTTTTTTGGTGCCAAGCCAGTGGTTAAATATAAATTAAGAAGAAAGCGGAAGATCAATGGGGCCTCTATCACTCGCAAATCCCCATTGCTTTATGTTCTGTTTGATGTCTCAAGTGAAGAGCTCATTCACACTAAAATCAAAGACCTGTCATCTTGGGTGCAGTAAGAGCAGATAATATCATGGTGCGTGATTTTGGGTATGGGTTAGTTTTTAAGCCTTTAGGAAATTGTTGTTTCCACTGGGAGGTTTATTTGGGCTGGTCTTTGACTCTGTTGCTCGCTGCCTGCTGACCAACATATTTACACCACTTATTGATTGTCATTAGGGACCAGTGAACAGCCTCATGGGATTTTGACCAAACAGACTCTGTAAGATGAGTCCTTTCCAACTGATTGTGCTCATGCAGTATGACTGACTGGTTCAAACGATTACCAAGCAACAAAACTGGCCAAAAATGTAATTTTGAAGATTTACATACAAACAATAAGGTCTTCTTCTTCTTCTGTCATCCTTTATGGAGAAAATGAGTAAATCAAAACAGTAAAGTATGCAAATATTGTACTTATAGTACGATATACAGTAGTATGTAGTAGTTATGGTACGCGTCTTAACCCGTTGTACACCAGGACAAGCCCAAAATTTTTATCACATTTCATTTCTGGAATACTGAAACTGGTGACTTCATCAGGTAACGGGAGACATACAAAAAATGTCAACCATTAAATCCATCGCAGCTAAAACCACAGGGAAAAATCAATGTTGAATACTAACAATGACACAGGATATGAACCCACACACACACACACACACACACACACACACACACACACACACACACACACACACACACACTCACACACTCCTCCTTTCTGCTGAGCTATATGAAATCACTTTTCTTCCTGTTCTGAAAATTGATTTCATATTACTAATACAGAGCTATAAATGAGAGAAAGTGTTTCTTTAAATAGATGTAGATATGTTTTTTCCTACTTAAATAAACTATTTTATAGAAAATAACACAAAATACTGTATGTGTTTTTTAAATGCGGATTGTCCCAGGTGACACATTTTTGGTCGTATCGATGATCTTGTGACGTTGTCGGGCAGGATGTGGTCATGGCAGATGTGAAAAGTGTTACAGCAGCTCAGTGCGTGTGCCTTCACTTTGATTACACACGTAAAGCCGTGGAGGGAACCCACACGCCACATCGCAAGAGTAATGAGATGAGACAAACACAAACCGCAAGCAGCAACAGAAAAAACTTCTCGTCCTGCCAGACATCATGACAAGGCCATTCAATGTAAATAAACACTGCGTCTGAGTGATAGAAAGAAGGAAAGAGAGAGAGTGTGTGTTGCTGTAATTCGTGGATGGATTTTAATTGTGCTGCGCCCAGAATGTCTCCGCCAAACAGATTCCTTACTTGGGCACGCTTCAGGGTGACCGCAAAGGAACAAAAAAACAAATGCTGGGCAAACAAACCAGCCCTGATGTGAAGCCACTGAGCCCATCCTGTCTTAGCAGCAACAGAGCTGTCAAGAGGCTTTCAGGGACAGACTCTCGTTCCTCCACACTTTCTCCTTAAGATTTTCCTCCCAGGATTTTCCTTTTTACCCCAAATGATCCTCTCCTTTCCTTCCTTCTCCTCTTTTGACTTTCTTACTCCCTCTCCCTATCTTTCTCCACGCTTTCTGCCTCCCTCCCTCCCTCCTTCGTTCCCTCTGTGTCACTCGGCCCATCTGGGCTGTCTGGTGGAGTTGGGAACATCGGTCCCTGTCAGGGGAGCTCAGTGGGGCCCTGTTGAAGGCACAAAGGGCGGATTACTGCAGCTGCCAGTCACACTAAGACCCACACAGCAGCTCTTCTGAGTCTATTCCAGTGTCCTCAACCCTCACACCCAGCCCTATCACAAAGGGACATCATTAGCTCCAGCACAAAGGAGCCCCCTGCTCACCCTGTCTTAAGCAACACTGCAATCAGGCCCACAAATAGCGTGATTAGTGAAGATAATATGCATGTGTAATGTATGCTAAGGCAGTGTCATCTGCTCAAAATAGGAAGAATACGTTGAAGGGCTTTGTTTTTGAGGAGCATCTTTCACACAGATTTCCCATCTTGTCTGCTCATAATTGCATGTGTTCTTAGTGGTTGTCTCACTTTTCCAAGATGTTGTTTTTCGTCTGTTTTTGCTTGATGTACCCATAAACATTCGATCACTTTTAGTTGCACGAGTAGGGAGGCAATCATACATTATAAGCATCAGTACAAATTACGTACATTACATTACAAAAGCTTTATGTTTACGTTTCCTTTCCTTTCTTTTAAATAATCTTAAATCATTTTACAATGTCAGAGGATTAAACTTAGGCATCATAAAATTGTAATGCTCAACTGAAAGGTTATATTATGTATGGAGCAGTTTTAATTATACATCAAAAAGGTGTGTTTTAATTGGACTTTCCAGGAGAATTTCACTCCTTGTCTTAATGACGGCATCTGGTGAAAATATGTTTTTGTCTGAGAAGTCATTACATTTCATCTTAATTGCAAGAACAAAGAATTCCCCACCCATCACTCAAACGTCATCGAACAACCACAATACACATAATTTCCTTTTTGTTTGTTCTTCTTATTTAATAATTTGTCATATCGTTGAGAAGAAACAGTTGTGCGATGTCGTGTTGGACCAAGATTCATTTCATTTTCACCCGCTGTGTTCCAGCCCGATCCCCTATGACAGATCACACTGAGCATCTGGCCGAATCTGCTAATGTGCCGAAGCCAAGCAGCACTCAGGGTGCCTAAAACACATATTCACTGCTCCAACACTCATGCTGGGTCACCAACACTGTCCAGTGCGGTTATAGTGTTGGCTGTAGACTATAACTAATAATGTCTCCATTCATGCTGTTTGGCCAGTGACAAAAACTGAATTCATTGCATTTGAGGGCCACTTTCTCTCTTTCAGAGGAACATGAAACTGTTTCGTTCTTCTTCTGTCTGCGGCCATGTTATTCCACTGACACTCTGCATCCAGACTGCATGATGAGGATCAAAGGGTCAACAGTGCTGGTGTTCATGTCAATAATCTCAAGACAGCCTTGAAATCTTGGTAAAATCTCTCCTTGAGTGGATGTTACAATTTCTCTGGATGTCTACTGGATCTTAAAGGAATAGTTTCACGGGGGTTGTTTTGTGATGTACTATTTTCTTACAGTACAGTACAGGACCGGCTGCTGGCTGTAGCCTTGTATCTAACTGACAGACGTGAGAGAAGGTATCGGTTTTCTCATCTAACTCTCCAGCAGAAAGCGATTAAGTGCACTTCCCAAAATGTGAAACTATTCCCTTAAATACCAGGATGAACAAAATTGAAGCAAGTTAGAGACATTCTTTTCCACAGAAACTGTGGAAGGCATGTCTGCAATGACTTGCATTCACCGTAACTGATAAAATTATATAAAATTGCATTCCACGTCTTGCCCTTTAATAGGTTCGTTGATGAACTAGACTTTTCCATATCAATTGTTTCATCATTGACCAGGGGAATTCTCATAACCTGAGAACAGTCTAGTGAATGTGTTGGATTAAAGCAAGGAGTGATATAAAAATGAGGCCTCAAAGGCTCAATAAAGAGGTTGGAAATGCCTTTTAAGTCTGAACCTGAACCAGTGTCAGTCTACAAAGAGAGGAAACATTCTCATGTTTTATGTGTGGTGGGAGGGATTTCTGTTTACGGAACTGTGTGAACATTTTAAGTGTCATGTGCGGAGGATTGGCCTCTCTTAAATCATTATCTTGGTTTTCTGTCTCTCTGTCTTTGCATCTGACATTGTAGTGCCTGAAAAAGGTGACCCCCAAGAGAACCGGCATTCCAGACAAATCAAACCTCTAGGCAGCAACTGCACTGGATGGAGATGAAAACAGAGAAATGCACGAGGGAGGCTTGTGTATGAGCATCACTCCAAGTCTAAGCCAGGGCAAGTCAAGTGAATCAGAATGGAGCAAATGGCATTAACAGCAGTGGGAAGGCACAAACATTGGAAAAAATCAACAGGGGCAGTAGGTCACCACATCCTGAATGAAATGCCTTCCTGATACATTTCAAATATGTGCAAGTAAAGTTGTAAAATTTGTATGAATGTTTACAGAACATTCTTTAAGGTGTGGTGGCACTAAATCTCACTCTTGCAGGCCTTGTCGTGACTACACTTTAAGAAGCAGATGGCAGGGCGAGGCAGTGCAAGAAGGATTTTGGCACAGCCACTTTACTATACATCCTCTGGGATTTTACTGTTTCAAATTTGGCTCAAATTGGGCTGCGACTTGGGCGAGACTGAGGCCAGGAGTTCAAACGCTATCCTGGCCTCATATTTCAGCTGTAATAAAATTAGCAACAAGACAAAACAGGCTATAGCTTTACGTCTCGGGCCCCCCATACTGTATGTATCGCACTTCAGAAATATTACATGCAACCACATGTTGGAGCTCAAAGGAACTTGGAGGGGGAAATATGACATTTTCAGTTTAGCGTCAGCTCAGAAATGAAGGCCAGTTGCAAAGAGACATGGTCTGCCTTCGATCTCCCCTCCCAGACCGACAAGAACAATAACACACTCATTTACCAACACATGAAGTCATGCATGCACACAAATAAACCTCACCTCAACACACATTTTTCAAAATCTTTTTCTACACACCCAATTCCAGACTTAGTTTTGGTGTTTGTATGAGTGAGAAGCAAGATAACTTTTTTTTTTACCATGTTAAGAACAATTTTCAAAGATAATTTAAGATCTCACAGAAAATACATTTCAATATTAGTATTCACCACTTTTATCAGAAGTAATTAAAGCAGTGACAGGATAAGTAAATCACTTTTGTCTACGCAAGAACATGGCTATTCTTTTTTTCTCCTTTGCCTGAGGCCTGCCAAGAAGAAATGACTCATTTGCAACAATTTCTTCATGTTGGGAGACGTGGGTGGGAAAACCCTTAGACAAAGGAAAGAAATGAGTTGTTTCCCCACTCTAAAACAGAGTCAAACACAGCCTGCCTAACAAAAACCCCACTCATCTGATGCTTTATAAATACAACAAAGGATCGGAGCCAAGGTGCCTAACTAAACCTGTCAAATTGGCAGCATGTGCCTGTGTCTGGAAATGTTTTTCTCTCTAGTAACAACTCCCGGGAATTGTGGACTTTTCCTCTGTGAGACTAGAAGAAATCAATCAGCACGAGTAAGTATCACACTCCAGTGGTTTTAACAGTTAATATCCTGATGGTGTAGACTGGCGCACACAGGAAATCAGCTACCAACGTGGTTAAATATTGCTTGCTTAGAGTCTTTACACAGGCCCTCTTCAGCTGTGGGCCCTTAGAAACATCCTCACCTTTAACCACACTACTGACGGCACTGCCCAAACTGATCCCACAGAGTATGTACATTTAAATGGATGTGAATGTGCATTATAACAAACACAAATAGCCACATGGACCACAAACATAAACACATTCACTTTGATTGGGTATCTGTTCCGAATATTGGATTTACAGTTGCTTGAAACAAGATTTTAAATACTCGGTTAGATGTGTAAATAAGCAACTGTTTGCTATATCGACTTTATAAGGTGATAATATGTCAGTTTGAGTGTTTACAGCATGTTGCACTGTTCCTAAGTAGCCAAAAAAATAAATGATTGCATGTTTAAATTAGCTGAAAATAAGTGTTATTTTCTTTTGACATATTTTTGTTGCTTTAGGCTACTGCAAATAAAATGGCAAGAATCGGAACCAGTATTCTGCAAGAGCCAGAAATGATAAGCAGAATCTAAATCTAAATCAGAATTGATGAAATCTAAATATTAATAATGTAACCCTAACCTTCACACATCCAAGTGTAGTCACACACAAGCTTCCATACTGATGTACACAAGCTCGCACACACATACACACAGTGAGCAAAACCAGGCTGGCTGTGTTTACTGTTTAGCCCTGCGTGTTGATGTGATGAGACACCCAGGCTGATAACACAGGGCCAGAGGTACTGCCGCTCCTTGTTTGATCTCAGGCAGCTGAGGCGGGCTGAGGCTGGGTGACGGGCACAGACGGAGGAGCGGGGTCAGTGAGGTGTGCTGTGTGCTTGATTACAGACTGGATGGGGGCCCAGCGACCTCTTAGCAGGTCAGCTCTGACCCCTGACCCCGACACAGCAGGCCCTGACACACTGCTCAATGCTTTCTCCAATAACACAGTGGGATGAAAGGAGTAGCTGTGTGCGCTGAGAGGACTGGACCACTTCCCCTTTGGACCTGAAGAATGTAGCACAACACAGCAGCTCACAGTGGAGGACGGCTGGTGGTGAAGCTTGGCCAGCCTCTGGACATGTGTAGGCCCTGCGCAATAAAAAGGAGCCTTGTCATGCCTCTCTAACCTGATCAATTACACAAGTCGAGACCTTGCCCTTTCCCACAGCGTAACTGAAGGAAATACCGCTAAACTTTCACTTGGAAGAGGATAAAAAACTGCAGAAGATGTGCTTTTTTCGGATCTTCTGTTAAATATATCAGTAATCACTGTGTTGCATCGCGTGATAGGTCATTTCAGATCATTCTTACAGCACACACATAGTTAAACGACTGCCACTATTGACAATAGAAACCCATGGTGCCAATGGGCAAGCTCAGCAGATTCCTGCAAGCTGGCAATCCGCTGCAGAGAAGCCGGCCGTCGCAGCTGGGTGAAGTTTGTAGGTAAACACCCTCACCATCATTTTCCCTCAAGGCACCTGGGTCAGCCAAGTGTTAATCTGCCCATTAGTCTTCACGAGTGACAGCGGGACAGTGCTGCACGTACACACACAGAGAAGGGCTTGTCATGATATTATATGCCCCAGAGGATTGTTCTTTTGGCTGTAGCGAGGCAACACTTACAAATATCAGTGCGTGATGTGGATGTGCTGTGTGTTGAGGAAAGTCAGAGAAGAGATTGTGTCTGTGCATGTGCGTGTTTGCCCAATGTTGTCCACTGATGACAGCGGCATGCAAGCACTCAGGTTTTTGAAGCTCGGAGAATGTAAGTTAATACTGTCTCGCCTGTGCGAAGGAGCCAAGTCTCGGGGGGAAAAGTGATCCCTACCTCTCCCTCTCTTTCTCTGAGGAGCTTACTCAGTGCTTCTCTCTTTTCTGTCAGCATCACTGGCGAGGATAGAAGGTGGAGTCAGGTGCCACTTGGTGTGAATCATTCTTTATCTCTGCGAGTAAGACAATAGAGGAGCCTGCTGATTGGGTTTGGTAATCTGTACAGTGGGTGGAGGAGTGGATCCTCATGAGGAAACTTGTTTTTCTACATTATTTCAAATGTAGAAATGCTGCAGCGTTTCATTTTTAGCCATGCTAGCTGCATGGCTCTATGGATGGCAATGTCGGTCAGTTTGGCTGAAATATCTCAGTAACTGTCAGATGGATTGTGATGAAAGTTTGTACATACATTCATGATCCTCAGAGGATGAATCTCGTTGACTTTAGTGATCCCCTGACTTTTCCTCTAGCGCCACCATGAGGTTGACATTTGTCATTTTGAATGACATTTTTCAACAGCTTGCCCCTCAAGATGAATTGTAACAACACTTTGGTGATCCCCTGACTTTTCATTTAATGCCATCTTTAGGTCAAAATTTCAATTTCTCCAGTACTTTGGTCTATGATCAAATACTTCACATCAGCCTCAGTTGTACTTTATGTTTAGTGCTAATTAACAAATGTTAGCATGCTAACACATTAAACTAAGGGGTGAACATGGTAAACATTCTACCTGCTAAACATCAGCATGTTAGCATTGTCTTTGTGAGCATATTAGCATGCTGATGTTAGCATTTAACTGAAAACACTGCGGTGCAGCTTCACAGACCTGCTAGCATGGCTGTAGCGTCTTTCTTGTTTTAAATTGATTTCACAGGCGTATCATGATGCTTGTTACCTTTCCTGTATTCTTGGACGTATTGCTTTCCTTTTGTATACTCTAGCATCTCCTTTCCAAATTGGACAAAAAATATACATAGCATGACAAATTCCCCTCCTTTTCCATCAAGGAGACAATTTCATTTTAATGACAGTTTGTCTGAGACAGCCTCCTGACAGCGCTGCCATAAATCAACAGATCACACGTCTGCCCCTCTCTTCCTTACCTTACCCCCAAGACACTTTCCTCCCCTTCAAGAAGATGACTCACCTTCTACCAACCAAAGAGCAGCACAAGTAATCACTCACCACAGACCTCCCCCATTTTCGATTTGCACGTTTGATAAATGGTGTCTTTTCTCGGCTTTAATTGCAAGCTCTTTTCATCATAATTTGATGTTTGTTTCCTGTCGTTTTCTTGGAGATGGCTGCGAGCGCAAGGGCTATAATTTCTACATCAAGGAAGTTGTTATGTTATGAATGACTAGCAGGTGGAATAGACAGCAGAGTAGGGATTTCACAACTGAGCTCACCCAGCAGGTGAATTTAGGAACTGATATTGACAAATCATCACACTTAACAGACTGACGCTCACACACACACACAGACAAAGAAACACACATACACAGCACAAAGCGCGAACGGGAGATAATTAGGGTAATTTCTGTTTGAAGTATTATGCATTGCAATGAAAATAGACCAGATAAAAGATGGGACAATAATAGATCTAAAGAGGACCTTGACTGAATGTTGTTCCAACAAAGACCATTTTGTTTGACACAATTCATATTGTCTGCTAAACTGATATACTCTCCCAACTTTATAAGAGGGGGAAACAAGCTCATATAAAACAAAATATGCTTAATATGCATTATGTTCATCAACACTTTGTATCACACCATGATGTGTAGACCATTAATATATTTATTCCCTTCTTCAGATTGACTACTGGTTTTTAAGGAGGGAGATAAGGAATTGAAATCCACTGATGATAAATTATGCCGTGTGTATAGATATTTTCCCTCCTTATATAACACGCAAAATGTAGTATCTAAAGTGAGAGACAACTGAATTCAGGTCACAGCGCAGCAGGAAATCTTCCTTTTCATGTGAGATCCAGAGGGGTCACTCTTATGAACTCATTAAGAGAGAAATGCTAATGTAGCTCTGTTTTTTTCCTCCCCTCCTTCCTTCTCTCTCTTTTCTCTCCACTCCAAATTTCCTGGTTATTTAAAAAACCAGGGCTGCGATACTCAGAGCCTCACTGGAGAATATAATGTATTTTGGTGTCAAGGGAAAGTGTGTAAGGTGGTTCTGACAGGGTCTTCATTAGAGAGGCTGTCGTTTGTTGCCTTGTCATCAAGTCGCTAAACTACAATCACTACACAGTAAACAAAGACTCATCTTTATCTATGCTGGCTTATTACTGATGCACTTACTCTACTGCTGCTACAACAGTATTCATTAAATAAACGGAAAAGACAATCTATATTTCTCAGTGAAATATGTACATCAGTGTAGTTTCCTGGTGAACAAATGACCCCTCCTCATAACCAGGAAGATAGACTTCTCTGCAGTGGTCTCTCATCATGCAGCAGAGGGCATTAAATAATGAACCTCCCACTCACCCTAGACTTCCCTTTGCAAGACCAGAATATGAAATTTCTAGTAAACTTTTAGGTTATTTTAATAGTTTCAATGCAGGAAACACAATTAAATTGATACCCTAAGTGTTTTTCTTGTTCCTTTAAAGGCTAATATGCATCCTACAAATTTGCATAATGTAACATTTGCAATAAATTGCAATAGGTTAGAAAATGGAGTCAAATATGTGCATTGTTTAATTTTACTTTTTAATTCTCTGATGTTTCCATTTGCCACAAACTGGGCAGAATGGACATAAATTACCATAAATCATTATTATTACACCAAAAAGGAAATATTTCACATTTTATATATTATATGGGCATTACATTAAGAAATATAATAGGCTATTTCATTAATCTGATGAAGCAGTTGCCACATGGCTGAAATGCACTTATTGTAAGTCGCTTTGGATAAAAGCATCAGCTAAATAATGTAATGTAATTTTCAAAAAAGTAATTCACAGACAAAAAAATGCAGGCAACAGTACTTTATCTTAAATAGTGACATTACTTATGTTTGAGGGATCTAATTCTAAACTTCAATTACAGAAATTCAAATAGACTTATTTGGGATTTGGGAGGGTTAGTTCTGCATAAAATGTACTGTCATCAGCAATCATAGAACATATGAAAATCCCTTTTATTTAACCATGTTTAACAGCTGGAGTCTGAGACCCCAAACAGAAATATTGTTCCATTTTCTGAAATGTCCTCAGTTCAAAATCATGTTTATAATCAATTTGCATAAAAATAAGAAACGTCATGAAGTATCAAGGTGATAAAACAAATATGTATATAGTTCTGACACATTGCTGCTATTGTTTAACTGTTTATTTCTTGTTTATTTAAGAGTACTTTAGTTATTTATTGCTACACTGCAAGATGGGGAACCTAAACATAAGAATTTTACTGTCTTATACTTGTATGGGGCACGTAACAATAAAGGATCTTGAATCTTGAATCTTGAACATTGTCAAGTATGTTTTTGGAGCTGTTAAAGAGGGCCCGGGGCCTCAAGGACCCCAAACAGAACATAGGATTAAGGTTGGTATCCCTAACAAAGTCTTATAGGTTGTATTTTTAATATATTGCCAATAAACCAAAACCAAAGCCAAAAACCAAACATGAATCATTTATTCCTGTGATTTATTTAATCTGTTTCATTTTTCACAGTTTGGATCTCTTCACCTCTTACCTCAGGCCCTGCAGGCCTGCACTGACTCCTTTTAGTTTCTTAATAGGCCTACAAAAAAATCGTTTTTCCCCCTTTCTCCTAATTTTATGATTAAAACCATATCCAAGGTGAATGCTGTAAAAGACACGGAAGAAAAAATATATTTCAAGGCAATGAGGTTGTTCCTAGCGTGGTTTTAGGGTGGTGGTGGATGTAGGTAACATCATTTCAGATTGTGCCAGAAAAAAGTGGCGGATAATTAAATTAAAGAACTACTGTGATTAAGTAGAACCGACACTTTCTACAGAGCAGGAAGGAAAACAGCCAGAGTGTATACCTTGTATCACATTTTTCTTCCTCTCATTTTTTGGCTGGAAACAAGAAATATAATGTTAAAGGGTTTTTTGTAATGAAAGGTTTGGTTGTTCGGTTTTGCCTGTGTGAAATCTTTCTAATTAACTCTCTCTTTCAGTGCTGTATTTACGCGCGTGTGTTGGTGCCTATATGCGTGCGTGCTCGTGCGTGCTCGTGTAACCTATATGTGTGAGTGGGCGCGTGTGTGAGCGCGTGTTTTCCGCTATACTCTGGAATGCAGCCAGTCTCGGCTCTTTTGAATCCACACTCCGCTTCCAAAACCGCAAAGCCTTTGATCTTTTCTCTTTTTTTTTTTCGCTGTCTCCTTACCCGGAAGAGAACCCCTTCTCTCTCTCTCTCTCTCTCTCTCTCTCTCTCTCTCTCTCTCTCTCTCTCAGCTGGGATGAACGCACACGTGGAAATGTTGGCCCAGCTCCACACTCGGACCAAATTTAGTCATACAAAGGCGAGGGAGAGCGAGGGGGAGGAGGGTAGAAGGGGAGGACGAGGGAGGGAGGGAGGCGGTGGGGGAAACCGGGCGGGGGGAGTCGGGGATGAAAGAGCCAGCCGCCGCAAGATCAAAGGCAGCCGCGGCTCCGCCCAGCTAACCCCACCTCCGCGCTTTATAAAGATCTGCCTCCCCATCCCAACTTTGATTCTCACGCAATCTCTCACTGCTCAGACAGACAGAAAGCACGCTACTTCCACTGCTTCTTTATTGTTTATTTTCTTTTTCCTGTATTTTCTCATGAAATAATCGAGACTCATACAAAATAAATACATTGGATAATTTATTAAGAATTGGATTTTGCTTCCTTAATCGTTTTAATTTGTGTGTGTAGGCCTGTGCTAACAATGAATGAAAATAATGTCTGATCAAATGTTTCATCCTTACCATATTTCCATATAGATGATAATGGTTCAGATCGGTGCCTGATACGTAAAACTTTATATATTTAGGGGTCGCTAACATGCAAAAGTTTAGAGACCCCTGGCCTGTTCTCATTTATTTCGTTAGACCATTATTTCACAATATGTTATCATCTCGCCACTGTGGCAAATACGTAAATCCATTATTTAGTTGAATAGCAATAGCATAAATGTAATATTTGCACATATTGTTAGAGAACATGGAAAGCACTGGAAAACCGCAACCGATATTGCCAATACACAGCAATTTTAAGAGCGGTCAAAAGAAAACAAACAAATGTTGCTGAATAAATACATCAATAAATAAATAATAAATCTATATGACCCTTTCATAAGTTCGTGAAAATGTATAGCCAGATATAGGTTACACCTGATTTTTTAAACATGCAAAACGTGCTAAATAGGCCTATTTTTTTCTTCTTCTGGCCTTGAGTTGTTATAATACAAATTGAAAATAACGCTATTGCCAATTTTTGCGTTTAGATTAAATTCCACTTCGTCTTCCTCGGCCAAACAAGCTTACGCTCGTCTCGCAATTTCTATTATCATTTTTATGTATCATGATCTTGTTTGAACCCATCACACACACAGTGCGCGTGTCAGCCTCATCGCTTCTTCTTCTTCTTCTTCTTCTTCTTCTTCTTCTTCTTCTCCTGTCTGCCCATTTGTTGTGAGCTGTGTATAAATCTCTCTCTCAGGAGGAGTGTCAATCGGTGTGGTGTCAATCAGAGCCTCGGCTTCCCTTTCATCTCTCCTTCCTCCCAATGACTGAAGAGAGAGAAAGACCGGGAGGAGGAGGAGGGAGCACAGCTACATTACCAACACACACATACACACACTGGTTACATTACACTGTGGAGGCAGTGCGGGAGCAGTGGGAAGTCGGTCCACGGCGTTTTTCCTCTCTATCTTCTTTTCAGATTGTTTTATGACTTATGCTTTTATTCCTCCTCATCCGAGCAGCTTTGAGGATGTATTTTGAAGCATGAGAGCGGCTTACTGCGTTGCTTGTTGTCCCGTCTAAAGTGTTAAAACTGTGTTTTCCTCCAGTTACACATCCATCAGTTACGTTTTCACCTCCAGACGGTGTTTTGGTTTTGTTAGCCTACTTTTTTTTCCACTTTCAAGGACGCCACAGCTTCTTCACTGGACCACCGAGGAAATATTTTGTCTCACTTTTATAAATGCACTTGTTAACGTTGAGTTATTTTTTACTGGACCATATCCGTCGTCGGTTGTGTGTGTGTTGACTGAAATAAGTAGTGATGAGATTTTAACTCGAGGTTGTTTGTCTTTCTTTTTTTTTCTTTTTTTCCTCATGACATTGGCGCGTGCACCGGACTCTGACTCTGAGCCTTGACATCACAAGTTTTTCGGGTCCGAGTGTCAGTCCTTTTTAGTTTAAACACTCGTCGTGAAAAAGGACGCCGACACCAGCCACACTTCTCCTGTTGCTTCAGTTAAAACACACCGGCAGCGTGTTTGCACGCCGCTTCCTCACCGAGTGACTCACGGTCGACGCTCCGGTTAAAGAGGGGGACGTCTTCCCACTGGCTTTCGGGGGATTTTAGTGGGAGTTTTCTCCTCTGTAGTTTCGGACAGTGCTGGCTTCAGTTTTCTTGGTGAAACAAACAGAGTTAAAAAAAATAATAAAAAATTCAAAATGCCACAGTTATCAGGCGGCGGCGGAGACCCGGAGCTGTGCGCTACAGACGAAATGATACCGTTCAAAGACGAAGGAGACCCGCATAAGGAGCAGATCTTCGCCGAGCTCAGCCACTCTGAGGAAGAGGGAGACCTGGCAGACATCAAGTCATCTCTTGTCAACGAGTCTGAGAGCAGCCCCAACAGCAACAGCCACGATGTGAGTAATGTTGTATGTTCACTGATGTGGTGAAAGATGAGGAAGAGAGGAAGGTGGGTATCAACTCTGAACTCCATCAGAGAGGGGAAACAGCCTGCATCAGCCTGTAAACAAAGTTGTTTTTTTTAAAAATATCCTTTTAATCATTAACAGACCTTATTTTCATTTAGCTTTTGGCACTTTGATATGAATTACTCATTGTCTGTCTGGGTGGTTTTTCAGCTTTAAAAAGATGGGTGAAGAGCACATTGACAATATAAGCCTAAAATTAATTTCCTCCTGTGAAGACCCTGCTCAGTTTTTATAATGTATGTTAAGCCTTTTTATCATAAAGATTTATCTCAGACTAAAAAGAATTGTACAAGCTCAGTTCAGGTGCATTTATAGCCTCCACTGTCTCACTTTGTACTTTCATTTTTTTTGTATTTTGAAAATTTAGTGATGCCACTCAAAGTCCGCAGACTCAAGTGTACCAGCTTTTGCTCCTCTACATATTACATCTTAAAGCACCCAATAATCTCTTTTTTTGGAAACATTACAGGCCTAAATGCACACTTGACCTTCTGTGTGCAGTTATAGTTCATTTATTTGTATTGAAATTTGGGAAAAACAAAATAGAAAAGAGATTTTTTTGATGTAAGAATTGGGGCCTTGTCTGCTGCCTGTGACAAGTAGACTAATAGATGTGTTTGCAAGGGTACACGGTAACCCTGAGCAGCTGTAAACACCAGCCCATGAAGCTGTTTAGCACGTGACATAAAACCTATTGACAAACAAGATCATTAATTTATTTCATAGGCCACTGCTTATAAAATACAGCCTAAAGAAAAGGACAATATCCAGTTATTTTGTTACCAGGAAGTGCTTGTTTTATCTATTTCTATTGTCATTCACATATTTCATTATTGTCTCGTTTGTTTAATGGTGCTCAAAAATACATTTAGCATGTTTTGGGGTTGAGAAATATATTAAAACACATTTACTGCTACGTTTGTTTTCCCCCATCCTTATTGATCAGATCAGATTAAAAGGAGGCCAGATGGTTCTATTAGAATAAATTCTTAAATGTATAAATGTTGAATTCATTGTGTATGTAAGTATAGAATGTATACTTACATACACAATGAATGTAGAATATCAATGGAAGAATTATGAACAATGAATTTTTATTGTTTCTGAAATTATTACACTCATGCTTTATATTCTGCGCTTGCAAGATGGCATTTTATCAGCAGACGTGAAGACAGAGTGGGCATGAAACATCACAGTTAAAACTTGTTTTTCAATTTTTTACTGCATCCCCCTACCCGTGTACTGACCTCGGGATGCAGGCTGCAGCTTCCCCATCACAAAGTTAGTCGGCTGTTTTGTCATTAACCGCAGTGTTAATGAAATTTTGGGCTGCATCCTGAACGAGTCGGTACACATCCACCACCAAATGTCCTAGAGACGCAGGAGACAGAGGCTGAATGTTAATTAGGAATCCAGTGAAGCTCCCTCGCTCAGCTTGAAGCCATCCTGAGGGGTCTGAACTCCAAAAAGAGGTCCTCTTCCCAATTCTGATTTGGAAAGAGAAAGTAAATGGATGTACAAAAAGCAGGGGATTTTTCTTTTAAAGCAAAAACCGTCTCCACCATTTTCTCTTTTTTATAGGATGATTTTATTTCACTTTGCACAGAGGCATTTAATTTACAACACAAATACACTCTTATTTATTATTTATTTTAATTTAGACCAAGGCTTAAAGTGAGAGATGAAAAATGAGCGTGGACCTATGGTATTGAAAACAAGTTAATTTGTAAGCTCCTTAAGGACATGAAGCTTAAGTGGTTCTTTTGAAGCTTTGATGCAGGCTGCCCCATCACACCTCTATAGATGTGTGTGTGTGTGTGTGTGTGTGTGTGTGTAACTTGCATTGAAAGCCCTCCTAATTGATTCACCATCATTTTAAAAAAAATGTAATTCTTTTTTTTTTTTTTTTTTTTTTACAGGCAGCTAGACAGTCCCAAATACCGCAAGATTCATATCATGAAAAACACAGAGACCATCCGGAAGATGGTAAGTGACACAGCCTTATGCAAGAGCTCGTTAAATCAGCATGTGTTTACAGGATAGCCAGCGTGCCATTTAGCTGCAATAAAGGCCCCACATTTTCAGGATAATTCGCTGTAGCTTGAGAAGTTGATGTGAAGGGGGATGGTGTGAAAAAGTGCCCCCCACCTTTCTCACACACACAAAAGTGATCAGTCACACTCTTGCACTGTTGGTCCTATTCTTATCAGAGCCCCTGTTTCTGCTGCTCTGAGACCGATAATCTCTGATCCAAGTCTTGCCAGGACATGCTATACCTTCATTGACCCAGCTACCTGTTACCTCATGGATAAGGGTGCCTGCAGAAACAGAAAACAAAGAATACTTGAATTGAAAGGAGGATGAATATGCACTTTTCACATGTTTTAATAGAAAATTATCATTATAGCACATGTGGCACGACACTGCAATTGAAGATAATCCAAATTCACATTTCTATCTTGCTCTTGTGTTTCCCCAATTACCCCAATAAACTATTTCCCCACATGAACATCAGCTCTCCGGTTGTACTGTCACATGCAACGTGTTGCTGCTGCTCGGGGCTCATTGCTCTCTGGCTATTGTAGTCTGACCCCGCTGCTGCAGGTCATCATTAGGGCTTTGAGGAGGAGTGTGTCTCCTCTTTGTTCCCCGTTCACTCTTGAATAAGAACAAGATCCATGTTGCCATCAGGCTATATACCACAAACACTCCCAATCCCCCCGGCCTTATTACGCTGCGCGCAGTTGAGTGGCGAGTGGAGCTGTATTGAGGCCTCTTGTATAAATCTCCCCCACTCATGTCAAAGGCATAGAGGAACAGTTGGGGTGTCTCCTGTTTTGACACAGTCTGTATGTTCTTCTAATTGGTGCTAATTGGCACAGAGGGGCTCCATTGTTCCTCTGTATAATATGACCCTCCTCTCCAAGACGGGAAGAAAGGGCACAAACAAAAGGCCGAGGCAAAATAGGGCACGGGTTAAAGTGATTGACAGTGATATCATTACAGCTTCAAAACAGGCTGGCGAACTTTGCCTGATTTATTGACTGAAGCACATTTAAAATATGTCATTTGTAACATTTGTTAAAGCCCCAGTGTAGTGAGAAATCCAAAGAGTTTTGATGTTGATAAATTTTCTCGTGTACCTTTTTGCTGCCAACACACAGTAAATTGCCACTTTTCAACTTTTTTATCAGGAAAACTCCAAGACATGTACAGTAAAGGCCACCCATACTCGGGCTACCCAGGCTACATCATGATGAGCAACATGAACGACTCCTACATGAACAATGGCTCCCTCTCACCACCCATGCCCAGAACGGTCAGTACCAACTCTCTCAAAATTATTATTATTTTTTTCTTTTCTTTTACAAGTCAATTTAACTCATACGATATCATGCCATGCAGTGCTGTTGGTGTAACATGGTGTAACAATGAACTTGAGCCTGAGAACCTGAGAATAAGCATGTCAAAACCACTTTTTGCCCGAGTCGGACAAAAAAAAAAAAAAAAAATCAGCAACACAGCTTAACATCTCAGTTAGTGAAGCCATTCAAGAGTCATAAAGTGCACAAAGGTATAAGCCTTTCCTAATTTTGTTTGGCAATGATATATAGTTGGTAAAATAACATTTTCAGTGAGTTGACAGAAAATAAATCATTGACGATTTTAATTAGGAGTGAGAAAAGTGTCTCTAGAATCAATGTTATTTTGCCAGTATGTTTGAGGCATGAAATGTGTTATTTTCTTTAGTGGGTTATGGGTAAGGTTTTTTTTTTTTGTTGTTGTTGTTTTTTTTAATTCAGTTAAAAGTTGGTAACGTGATGCTGAAAGTGCTGGTCTGAAACAACACATTTTGCTTTGTTTATTAACTTGCGCTTGTGGGATGGAAAGCAAAAACAAACATGGAGGATGATGATAGACCAGCAGAGATTTACGTTTATGTTGCACCTCTTCAGGTTAAACCCAAGTTCAGGCACTGTTTGGGATATCACAGTTTAAGACACAAACTGAAGTCCCATGACAAAAGTTGTTTGTAAACTCTGTCATAGTAATGCCACATATTCTGGTAATGTCACAAAGCGCATGCAGACTAAGGAAGAAGAAGGAAGGCAACCTGTTGCTTTACCTGCCCCCAGACTCTGCTACACTGTCTCACTTTACATATGATATTACATATCACTGATGGTATCATAAATATGAAAATGTAACTAGAAATCGCAAAAAATATAAATCAAATTTCATTAAAGAATCACAGTACTTTAAAAGAACTGCAATACTTAATCAAATCAGCAGCGTACAAAATTATGTTATTGCAAAATATGCATCTCTTTCTGATAACTGTTTTTGTTTGTTACTAATCAAGTAAAAATCGCAAACTTTTGCTGTTTTTAGAGCTTCTCAAATGTGAGCATTTGCTTATATTTCACTATTTCCGGTCAGTGTGGATTGAATACTTTAGTACTGGATGTGGTTTGGACTGTTGGTTAGACAAAATAAATATTTTCTGAGCTGTGATAACTTGTTATATGTCCTTGTTGTTTTTGTTTTTTTATTGATAAAAATTAAAAATCAAATTAGACTGATAAGATGATAGTCCATAGTTGCAGCCCTACATGATGTACCATAAAATGAAAATTGGCTAATATAGGACTCATCATGGCTTCTTTTTGGATAAGAATAGCATGTTTATACCTTACCAAAGCTTTTGGGTCAAAATGCATGCAGTGTAATAAATTATCAAATAAACATTTAATATTCACTCATCAGTTGCTTTGCATACATTTAGTTTGGAATATCAAGGTTTAATGAGAAAACCATCCATGTGAAACTCGTTAATCATAAAAAAGTTGAATGATGAATGAATTGGGGATTAAAATGAATGAAATAATTAATTACTAAAAACAGCATTTCAGGTAACATTTCTTGACTTACAAACTAACAAACCTCATAATATGATATAAATAAAACCAAAGAAATATTCCAATGTTCACAATGTTTGTGGTGTTGTTGTTGTTGTGTAGTATCTTTGCACGATACTTACCCTCACGTACAAGCATTGTTTACTCCCGTCCCCTTGACAACCTTATGTGACCCTTGGAAACCGAATGCCTGCCGTACTTTCCAGAAGATTAATGTGAGATATACAGTATTTCTCATCTTGTTAAAGTCTAAAGTGATGCATGTCTACATGACCCAAGTAAGCCCTCTAATTAGCCCAGCATGACTGAGGAGGCCTGAAGGCAACATCACGTCTCTGAGGCTGCCCTGCAAAGGAGTTTATAGGAGCAGGGGTGGTGTTTTGTTGTTGCAGATATAGTCCCTGTAACGGTATTAATTTCAGGCCAGCTGCAGGTCTCTCACTGGCGGCTTCCTGTGTCTGTCCCGTTTGCAAATTTCTCAGACATAAAATGCAGGGCACACTAGCAGCTGTCCACTCTAATCCTGTTTTGTCCATGTCTCTGTATCACACTTGGGAAGACAACCAGCCTCCGTCTGGTTTGGTGCCTCCGTACAGGAAACGCACTCGCCCATGGTGCAGAGGAACCAAAAGCCCTGGGTTGTTTTGTGCTTTTGCACAAGTTAATTTCATCAGGGTAAAGTTGTGAAATGTGAGTTCTGTGTTATTATAAGAATCTGCTTTCGGAGGCAGATGTGATTGTCGGGGGCAGATGCCACATGCTGCGTGTAAAGGAACTTCATTCACACGCAACTCTATCGCGGAATGATGTTAAAATTACATTGCTTCCCCTCTGCCAAAGTTGCAGAGGGTGAAAGTATGTGTGACATTGTGGAGAAAACGTTATCCTGATTACCTCATGATTTGCCCTCTTCAGTTTACAAATGGAATGGTTTCTGAAATGATGGGATGTGATGCTTTCCAAATTCTCTTTTTATGGCTTGTTTTCTGGTCAATTTTATCAATTATTCCATCGTACGCACTGAAACTCCTAGAGGTCTGTATGGAGACCAGCTGACTGTATGAGAGGAAATTACCCCTCACTGCAGATGAATTGGAACAGGCAGTTAGGCAGCGTACTTGCTGCCAAAACTTTTAAAGCCCTACTTTCATTTCATTTACCATGGCTGTTTTTTTGTTTTTTTTTTTCACCCAATTTTCCCCCTCTCCCTGTCTTCAATAAAACGGTAGTCATTTTATATACGTTTCTCTCACTTATCCAGTAAAAAACGAGCCGAGACTTGGTGGAAGTATCACAGAACATGAGTCCTCTGGCTTTCTCACTGATGTCAGCTTGCTGCCTCTGCTGCTGGCCACCGCAGCCACAGTATCTGCAGGCCTGGGATCGGTTTTCACTGAGATCAAAGGCACATTCTCTCTTTCATTCTCTTCCATCCCCAGCCCCACCGCCGCCCCCCAATCCCAGTAGTTTAGATTGATTTCCATTGACCATGACATTCCTGCACATGCCGTCCAGTCATGATGGAGCTGTTGGGAGTAGCTGATTGTCAGCAGATTTTAGGGCTTTCTAGCTTGATAAGTCGCCTCGGCCACAAAAGCTGAGATTTTGGTGTCAAGATGCCTAATGGCGTTCAGTTGCATATACATTTAAAACAATGTTGACCACTTCAAAGAGTCACTGGTGTGGTATGAATACCCTGATGTTTATGGAAACCTATAGCTGTTTTAGGATGTGGAGTCTGCGGGGTTTCTTGAGCAAAAAGTGTAGTGAGTTGGGAGTTCATCACCATGTGATGTGGATCCTTCTCTTGAAGGAGCAAAAGGGGAGCACTGTGTTTATTTTATACAATGCGTGGAAGTATCTCTATATATAATTTAAAATGATCATCATGCTTGTCCATTTTGGATTAATATTATTCATCGTATTGTGTACATATATATGCACAAAAAGAGGATATTCTAAGAAATTAGGTTAAAGCAGAGAATCGGCTGGTATATTTGAAGTGTTTTAGTGATGCATACAACACCTCAGCTTGTAGAGATTTCTTTTTTTTTGGTCTGTGACCGAACAGGCCCTGTACCGAGACCGTGCTAATATGTATACATTTTACAAATGGCCTGCTGTTTGGTGGTAGAAATCAACCACAGTTATTTTGTTTTAGTTATAGTCGGACTAAATCATTTAATTATAGGGGACAACTTTGAGAAATTATCTTTTCTGTCATCCCATCTCAATGACACAACAGCAATGTTGTCCTGTTTCAGGTTTAAAAAAAACAACAAAAAACCAAAAAATCAGGGTTGGTGTTTCTCTCTCGGTAGCCTACATGAGCATTTTCACATGCAATCAGATAATGTGTCTACATGTAATGATTCATACTTCTGTTGTTATAAACGTTGGCCTTTGGTGTATAAATCTAGGAAAGATTACTATGAAGATAGGGAATAATTGTGTTCTCTCTGGCTTCTGTTTCTATGCGATTATTTGCATTGACAAATGACACTGATGCTTTTCTGATTTTGGTCCGAATTATCATTAATGGTAGTGATGACAATGGTTGCAAAGTATGATCTTCAAAACATTTAGGATGTCATCACTCTAGGTTTGATGTGTGGAAGAAGAGAAGTTCACTGCTTTGAGGGGGGTTGTCTTATCTTTCAGTAAGTGATCCTGCAGCATCTAAACTCAAGTGAGGATTTTAAAATGACAGCTTCTAAATAAAGATCAACATGCATGTGATGGACAGTTTTTAAATGATCTGGAATCTCTTGTGAGATCATGCTGCTGTTGTCTCATTAACATTTCCCTTTTGTAAAAATCACAAAAACTCCTGTTTTACATGCTCCTCTATAGGTTTAAAGAAATCCTACAGCCTCTGAGCTCATGACATCCGAGCAAAACCCTTTTGAATAAACTCATAAATGCATCGTTGACAAGATAAAGACACAACTGCGTGTCCTTAGTTCTGAAATGTTGATAGTGCAGATACAGTACAAGGTTTTCACCTGACTGTGGAGATATGTTGGTGATCTCTAGCTGTGGAACAGTCTCATGGGCTGTGCAACAGCTTGAGGAGAGGAAAGGATAGAATCGTTGAGATAGATATATATATATATATATATATA
>LKNJ01000918.1:30741-62072 GCA_002120245.1 Maccullochella peelii
TTTTTAAAGCCGGGTTTTGCTGCTGTGGTGGGGGAGTTAAGAGAGCTCCCTCTCCTTTGCCGTGCACTCTTTTCCCCTTTGGACCCTCAATTGCAGATCCTCATGGTGAGAAAGAGGGGGTGTGGAGGAGGGTGCAGCACTGTACTTTCCTTTGATGTAGAGGGGACGTGACGGATCTGCTAGCCAGTGTCTCGCAGCGTGGAATCGCTAACCCAGGCTTACCTAACGGGATTTGGTAGGACCACTCTGGTGTCCCTCAGTGCCATGTGTGTCCTGAGCTCATGCCCCCAGCACTACCGTGGAAGATCCCTGTTAAAGAGAACACTACATTTACCAGCAGCCTTCCATGTCCACACATAATGTTCTAGATGGCAGCTTATGGCACCTTGTGTAGTTTTTTAAAAGTCTCACTATAGGGTGGACATGCTGTGTGAAGTTTACTACAGCTCAATGTAGCATTTTGCCTTTAAATAGCTGGACTCCATATGATCATCCCATTGTAGTAGTAGTCTTTAGAACAGTACTGTCTATTTATATATTTTAGGCTAAAAATAAATGAAGAAGATATAGCAAGTGCCAAAAGACAGAAGTAGCATTGCCTCATTTATTCTGTGTATACCATATCAGTAATCTTCAGCATGCCTATCAAAGAGTCACGCTGACATTGATGTCATCTGCTGTGCAGTGCTATCAAACGGTGAAATATGTGTGTACACAGAAGGGCAGCACCAGGGACCTCACACAGAAGAAACACTTGGCGTCTTAGACTCTTTGTAGTGCCGCCGGCTCGTGGTGTTTTATAAACGGCACCATTAACGCCAAGGTTCCTTCTCGTCCTTTACTGTACGCCGATGCTGGTTGACACATTTACTCCATATGCACGGCACTAATGACGCCATGTGGTTGCAATCACCTTATCAGTGTGTTTCATCTTGTTAAATGGAGCTCAGCAGAGTGATAGTCTGCCAGGACAAAGAGATATGCATTGTTGTGTAACATGAGAACCAAAAATAAGATAATGAAGGTTGTAAGTTTCTGGTTGGTTTTATTTTTCTTGATAGTGTGGGGGGCGTGCTGATTGATTTGCTAGAAGGTAAAAAGATAGTTGTATTTCTATATGTTATACTCTTAAACAGACGATAAAACATTAAGAGGTTTTTTTAATTTGATTTAACTCTCACAAGTATTATGTTATTCTAACACATAACTGACATGGCAATTTTAAGGCAGTGTAATTACATCAAAAATAAAAACCAAAGGACTTAGTAGATATAATCAGAAACCTCTGACTTCTCCGTTTGTTGCCATTTAAAATTGAATGATGCAGATGAAAGACAGTCATAGATTAAGTTTTAAATCATTAAGTGTTAAATGTGGTGAAAATGTGCTTTTATGTGTCTGAGAAAAGCAATCGGGAGTGTCATGGTCATGAGCATGACATGCAGGGGCACACTTTACCCCAGTTGATGTTTGTTTTGAGCATGTGTTACTGCTCAAAGCGAAGCACTCATAGATGATGACACTTTCTTTGCTCCCCATCCTCCCACTGAATTGGATGAAGCTTAACCAATCAAGCTGTGCTGCCTGGAGCCAGCCAGTCAGGCTGCCACTGACAGACCGCTGCTCAAGTCCGCAACACCTGCTCAGAGGACTTCACTCCTCACCAGCAGCCTGCTACTGATCTCCAGGGGTCAGTGGAGGGCCTCGCCAAGGTTGTCCCTTATGCCCAAATGTGTTTGAATGGCCTGGGTGTGGACTTCCTGTAAGGGTGGATCAGAAATGGAGACTAGAGGGTGCATGTGTGGAGTGTTTTGTTTTTTTTTGTCAAATCATTGTGCGACTGTTGTTGTATGACTGCATAGTTAAATGGGATGAGTGGGTAAAGTGGTTGTCTCTTGGCAAAGACGTTTTTATTGGAGATCAGCTCAGTGCAGAATATGACTAAATACATTTCAAAATCAAGCTCCAAAACTAGTTTTATAGTCGTTTATCTAAATAGATGTTACATATGCTCCCACAGCACAAGTTTACTTAATTGACCCGGTCATGATTAAACCTTGATAGTAGTTCCTCAAAGCTGATCACAGTACCTCACTGTTCCCTGATACAGTCATAAAATGAGTAAAAACATAAATAGCTTTATTGACTTCATCCTGACAGCTTGTAGGTCTATATAGAGGCGAGCAGTGTTCCAGCTAGTAAACTGCAGCAAAGGGAACAATGGGACCACAGGAGTGAAACATGGGTGCAAATCCTGCCGGCTGTGTCCAGACTTTAGAGAAGCTCAAACAGCCCTCACTTTGTCCAGCTAAGAAATAGAGCTA
Source organism: Maccullochella peelii (assembly GCA_002120245.1). Lineage (NCBI taxonomy): Eukaryota > Metazoa > Chordata > Actinopteri > Centrarchiformes > Percichthyidae > Maccullochella > Maccullochella peelii. Next base: position 33,066 of record LKNJ01000918.1, read on the forward strand.
TGATCAATAGCTGCTCTGTTGTATGAAGTTGGTCAGTCTCTGGCGTGCTCTTGCCCTCCCTCCTTGTCTTTGCTGTTTCATATTTTTCAGAAGCTCATTATTTCTTTCTGCTGTGGGTGTGAGTGCTAAAGAGGCTCACATGCAATGTGTATCTGACAGCGCTGAAATATTAATGGTCCCCAGTGTAGGAGGTTGGTATAGGGCCTGCATAGTTACAGTACAAAGGGTGCCTTCTCGCCACCAGGCTTTATTAGTCAAGCTGTTAAATGAATAGATGGATATAGCTTGCGCTCTTTCTTCATGCCTCCTTTTGTGTTTTTGCGCTAAACATCAAACCGCTTTCTCTTCATCTAACAATTTCCAACACGTGCACTAAACGGATATTGGATGGAGACTTGCACGTGCACGCACTCACACATAAGGGTAAGAGCTGCACTACGCTGTGGAGCTTTCTGTGGGAGGACAAAGAGGAGGGCTTTGCTATCAGTTCATTTTGTGTGGTCTTGGCTATAAAAAACACCCTGTTCTTTGACTGTGAAAAAAGCCTGTCTTTAATTTTTGGGAAACCCATAAAAGTTTGTCGCTCCTTTCATATCGGCTGCAGAATTGAAAACAAATGCTACATTCTCCCCTCCTCTCCTTTGAACTGGCCAATTATGGAGTTGTGAAAATAAAAATCAGACTGTAGCGCTCTCTCTCTCTCTCTCTCTCTCTCTCTCTCTCTCTCAGTCACTTACTTTCTTTTTTTCCCCCTCCTTGTTTTTGAAGAAACCAAGGGGGATCACTGATGTCAAAGTCAAAACCAAGAGCATTAAGAAAACTGGCGAAATGCAATACAGCTGCAATCCGACATGACGCTAGAAAATAGGGCTGAGGAGCAGAAAGCCTCTCTCCCGTATTCCCAGGGCGCGCAACTGCTCCCGGCCTTGGCTTTGATCTCTTCAAAGCCTCCTGCCTCCTACTAGATGGAGAGTCTTGGCTGCCGCTCGTGAGCGCCGGAGAGAGGCAGAGGGGGAGGTGGGGGTGTTTTTTTGGGGGGTGCTGAGGGGGGCATCGTCTTTTCCTTTCCAGGGCTGAAATCAATCACAGAGCCGAGGCAATTATGTGTAATTCAACCCCAGCCAGATTAGTGACTCTAGTTACCTGAGTGATCGGAGCTCTGTAATCTGTGAGACACACCGGCCTCACCGGCAAAGGAGTAGCCAGGAACAGGCGAGGGCACTTGAGGGAAAGGAGGGGATTGAGGGGAGAGGGAGAGGTGCTGAAAAGCAGGCTGCCATGCTGCTGTCCAGCAGAGCAGAAAATCAGAGTACAATGGAGTGATTACACTTGCAGATGTAGCCATATTTATGACGAGGTGGATAGAGAGAACAGAAAGAATGACGAGTGCTGATTGCCATGGAGCTTGCTAGTTAGTGTGCTAACGAGCCAGGTCCCTTTTGTGTTAAAACATGTGCGTAATGTCACTTCCACTGAGCTTCCAGTCCTCCCCCACCATCCACCGCCCTGTCCCCCTCTAGTGCCATATCTCTATCCCTCATGCCCTCCACAGTCGGCTCCGAAATGCAAGCTTGGCCAAGGCTCCTGCCCCAGGCGCCCAATTTACTATGGCTGGAGAAAAACTCAGTGGCCTCAAGTCAGAGAGGAAAACAGCAGAGTTGAATGCTGCTCTTTCCCTGCTGTTGCAGTTCGTCTGATCTGTGCAACTGTTTCAGTGTCTTAACACACAGCAGTGTAACGATTTACACCCTTCTGCTTTTTTATGTGGCTTACTGAGGAGATTTATCCCAATTATGTTTGCTCCTAGTTTAGGCAAATCTAAAACGTGGCAGGAGTTTGATGCTCATGACTAATACCACCTAGCGTACGTTATGAGATTATTTATTTGTATGACTTTTTAAGCCTATGATATTTTCGTGTGGGATTTTAGAAACAATTAATTGGAGGTTGGGTAGAGGGCAGAGGAAACCACATTACTGGTATTTAATTGGAAATATATGATTGCCTGGGCTTTGATTCTTCCCCTGCCCTCTGTCTGTAAGCGCTGATGTCACAGGGATGAGAACAAGCCTTTGTTTTTTTCCTCAGCAGTCACTTGATGCAGGATGATGAAACCCACAAAGATATCTAGCAAGAATGTTTGTTCATCTGATGAGCTCGCCTTGTGCTCTATGTTTCTTTTGATCATCAGACTGCTTGGTTGGTGATGGAAGGCACTTATTTTCCTCGTGGGATGTACACATTGAATAAATTAGATATACCGTCCTGTTATAGTAGAAGTTAGTTGATCAGGACCTTGATGTCTGCGATAGTTTTAACAAGGCAGGCTGACAGGGAAGTGAAGCTGACTCTAAAAATATAAAGGTCACACTGAATGGATTATGTGGCATCAATGGAGCCACCGTCCAGCTCAGCAGGAGCCCTTAAATCCACTAGCAGCCATAACCCTCGGCTCAGGGGCCAGGTGACGCTTTTCATGTCCTCCAATGGAGATACATCACAGAGGCCTCCTCCACTTTGAGCTGCCCGTCATCAAACAATGCATCAAAACATCAAATCAATCCACCCCCACTGCATCCCTATCTTTTGAGATGAAAGATGGGGGAAATTGAAGTGCCCACCGTGCCTCGCACCTCAAATCTACATTTTCAGTTCTCCCATCATGAACAATGACACTCCTTCCATATTGAAGCAACAATACAGTGAAAAAGTTGTGCTTGACTTAGTCTCTGGGATTGCAACTCTAGGATTACTATAGCCAACCCTGCTATGGTAGATATTGGTACTTCAAGCCGCCTTAGCCATAAATTCTGCTGCCTGTGATTGCAAAGAAGCATGAACCTTGATTGTAAGCAACTTGAACAGAACTTACATTAACCGTGAAGGAAAGAAAGTTTCATTCGATGATCCACATGTTGACTTCTACCTCTAGCAATTATTTGAGTGGTTCAAGACTTAATTACCTAAAACAAAATATCCTACATTTTACTATGTCTTTCTTCGGTTTGTTAAGATTTCAAGCTACAGGTAAGGTGCATTAAAGATATACATTTATGGTTGCCAAGTGTCATTTGACATTTGCTAGAATTTGCAGTCTAGAAATATTAAAGAAAATATTCAGTTTACTATCATACATAAAAAGAAAGACATTTGATCTTCGCATTTGAATGTTTGGCGGTTTTGCTTGAAAAATGACTGAAATCTATTATTAAAGTAGTTGCCATTTAATTTTCTGTTGAACGACTAATTGTTTCAGTTTTAATAAATTGACACCCAAAGAAGAAACTGTTCAAATAACTTAAAAAGTTAGTCAATCTAACATTGCTTTCTTAATAGATGGGTAAGATTATATTAAAACATGAGCAGTCCACAATGAATAAATCAAGCTAAGAGCTGAATTACAACCATGGTGTGTTCATTGTATGGCTTATCCTTCAGATTTGCAGCATCAGGTGCATGAGCGTACCCTATAGTGTTGCTGTAACCATATGCCCTGAGCCTAAGGAGTTCCTTTTGTGCTCCTGAAATTCACTATTACCATTTCTTTAGAGGTATCAAGGGATAAGCAGACGTTGTCCGTTGCCATGTTGTACATGGTCATTGTTTTGTTTGTATTAAAGCCCACAAAACCCTGCCACAAAGCTAATTGATGGGGCGGAGTTTTCATGTGACCGTTCAGATCCTTGGAGAGGTTCTTTAAGTGTTCCCTGCTTCTGTGGGGATGGAGAAAAGCCATTTGTTCGGAGGGGATCAGATTTGAATAGCTTTGTGCTTTTCATTCAGATCTTAACAGGGGCGTGTGCGCCTGGCTAGAATGAAACCCTAAAATGTGTGGTTTGATTAATGACTAATTCCAGGCTGAAAGGCAGTTGTTGGTAGTCTTTACCAGTTAATCCCTTAAAACGTAGAATCACACCCAAACAGTGGGCTGCTGGTATTGTTGTACTATCCATAATGTGAATGAGCCGAAAGGTTTGCAGAGTGTGACCCACAACCATGAATGCTTCTTAGCACCGTGGCATGAACCATGCCTCATTACCAGAACCAAAACGGTCAGATTTGTAACATAATGAAAAACATAGCTTTGTCTGGGTGCTTGTCTAATTATGTAAAAAGATCATTTTGGGAGTAAAAGGAGACAGAAGGTGTATATCTTCAAGCGGAATGGTTCATTGAGGTGAAAAGAGCCTTGGTCATGTGACTACGGGGTCAAACGTTCAGCTCAAGACCAGGACACAGGCGTCATGACACCTGAGGCAACATGGCTTCTTGTGACCTGCAGTTTTCAAAACATTACATAAGCTGCATACTTAACCCGATCACAAGACATGTACTCTCTTTACAAACATTCAGACATTTTTCTGTGAATTAAATTTTTTTTTGTTCCATTAAGTCGCTCACAAAGCCATCAGAATTTTTATTCTTTCTATTCTTACACGTTATGTTGGTGGGTGTGCATCTGTCTGAGTGAAATACAGAAGGAAAACTAGGTCAATACTCTCTACAGCTCAGGCAGAAGCAGCTCTCATTCAAATCACCTCCCCATCCACATTTTCCTGGTGTGTGCCATTGAAAACCTTCCTCGCAGACACGGCAGCGCCTCTACAGTCTGCTGCTGTCTGTCTTCGTTCAGCTTTCCCTGGCTAGCTTGCAATGCTAATATTTACCCCTTCCTTTCCGTAGATGTAATGTGCAATGTTGCATTGGAGCTAGCTTGAGCTTAGTGAGAAGAGTACTGTCTCTAGCTCTCGTCTCCACAGGTAGAGACGCACAAAGACCCCCACCAGACTCTATTTTCCCCCTCAACGCTGAGCTCCCAAATCCAAACTGACAGCCATTCATGCCCAGAATACCTGGGCGAAAGCTGAGGGGGGGAAACACTATCTAGGTGTAGCAGGCAAATCCGCTCTTGTTCGACGGATCTATGAAGCTCCTGCATAAGACAACTCATCAGCACTTTTTCCCCATTCTGCACTGCGTTTTCTCTCCCTCTTTCTCTCCGTCTCTGGTATTGTGCGGTGGCTAAGGTTTTAGTGCGCTTGCCACACAAAGTTAGCTTGTGCTGCGATTTTATTTGTGTACATCTCTCAGGGCCTTCGAGTGTTGTTGTTGAATGTGGATGTTGGCACCACCGTGCTGCCTGGCATGAATGTAGCTACTCAGCAGACCAGAGCTGGCTTCTAATGATAAATCATGCAGTGTGTTAATGCAGCAGCAGGGTGGCTATAAATAGTTGTTGGAGAGGGATGCCGATTGATTCAGGAAGAAAAAAATAAAGTGTGCTCCAAACATTTTCTGCTTATGGTCAACTTTTAAAGGTGGAGTTCAAAAATAGAGCTCCAAGATTAACATTCCCCCTGGTTTGAAACACACAGCTGATCAGGTAAATGAGGCAATGACGCAGCTAAAGTCTTTATGACTCTGGTAAATCTGGACACTGTTAGTGTGTCCACCTGTGTTGAAATCAGATAGCTGTGTTTATGTCTCTTTTGTGCTACCGGTGCTGAGAAATGACACAATTCTGCATGGCTGGTGTCATCTAAGGTATTGTTGGGATTTTCAGTTAACATATCTCAATAGATCCAAGACAAGAGAGCAGCCATGTTCTTTGTGGGGGTATAGATGCCTAGTGGGTGCTCAAATTGTGTGTGCGGTCTGCCTTTTGTGTATGTGTTTGCGTGTGCGCTTGCAGGCCTGCTGACAGTGGCACTTCAGCAGAATGTTTGCCCTTTCCTCAGTCCTTTGATGTGACCAGGTCCTGCTGTGATAATGAGCCCTGTGCCCCGCCGCAAGGTGAACATCCTGCAGTTCGCCCAGGGCTCTGCCAGAGCAGCGGCCCAACCCCCACCACACTCTCTCTGCAAACACAACAGTGGAGGAGCAGACCTCCACTCAGAGCTGATCAACTTCCACACAGTGTTTGGATAGTGCTAACATGACGACAATCCTTCATCTACACCTGTACTTATATGCGCAGTACATACCATATTAGGGCCTGGCAATATGGCTGAAAATGTTGATCAAGATCAAGATTTTTCCAAAATAGTGATATATTAAAATGTGGAATATGTATGTAAACTTGCATAGAAAATAAGCAAATAAATTTTTAAAGCATGTAAAGGATAACTGATATTTGATATTTTTCCTCTTGTCAACAAATCCCATGAAAAGGCCAAAACCAACAATGAATTGATCCCACTAACAAGTATTTCCTGTGTAGCCAAAGCCTGATACATGTTATTCCTCAGTGCCATAGACTGACAACGATTTAAAAACACATCAGTGAGCCAAACCAGAAGCCTAAATGCCAAACCAGCAGCAAAACAAACTCGGCGACTTCATTACAATGAACATAGGCACTGTAGTTTATTTTGAGTAATTCATACACTGTCCTGCTGCTGTACTCACTAGAGTACCACATGTGTATTTATTCGCCACAGAAAATAGTCCCCAGCAAGTTCATTGTTTACTCCTGTTAGTCACATTTTCTAAAAACTACAGATCCCAGCAGTTTTAGGAAATTAATTAGCCTTTTTTTTTTAAGGTATACTGTATATTCATGACCCGTTTTTAAAGATTTACATCTTCGGTAGTAACGATGGGCTTGAGAGCCAGAAGGCAGACTTTTAGAGGCAGAAAGTATTATGAGACAGACTAACATGTTGCTGGTTTTGGTTTTTCATCAAAAATATAGAATACCACCAGCCTTATCCTTTTAACTATGTTGGATGATAAGTTTTACATCAGACAAAACTTCTTCATGCACGCTTGATGATTTTTTTAGTTTCAATTTGCATATACTTAAAGTTATTAAACAATAACACTATTATCATATAGCTGTGACATGATTTCACCAAAATTCAGTATACAGTATTATTGAACTCTTGCCCAACCCTATACCCCAACTTCTAATTAAAACCTGCATGACCTTTTTAAAGCCTCAACTCTTTAAAAACAGACTGGCTGTTGTCATATTACCCTCTCTATTTAGCTTGATGTGGCTTAACAGCGAAGAGAAATGGCAACTGGATCATTTCTAATGTTCTGTTGCTCTTCCCTCAGTTTTTTAATAGCTCCGCAACATATAGAAATTAAGTAACACTTTAAAAAGCGGATCAAGTCTTTTCATCTCGGGCAGGCATATTTCACACAAATTATCTTCTTTGCATGTTCAGAATGTCAGTATGAGAGCTAGCGTGATTGGTTTGCTTGGAGCACACGCTCTTCATGCCAACTGAAGGATGATGGGTAATCCATCTCGTACTATTCAGTTGTGCTTGGTGGTGGGAAAAGAAGACAGTCAGCTGTTAATAGCTCCTTTGTATTCGTATGTAGCATGTATGTGTTAAATTCACTAAACGCGTGGTTATTGCAGTCTCTGATCCTTTCACCATGTACCATGACCGTATTTTACAGCATGTCTATGCCTTTTGAGTTGGTGTTTTTTGTGTGTGTGTGTGTGTGCAGTGGCATGTGTCGATCATGCGTGTTAATGTGAAGTGTTGGCTGGTGCGTCTGTGTGGGTGTAACAGTGGTATTTTGAGGACAGCGTGTCAAGTTTCCTCGCATGATAAGAATGTGCTGCAACTTAGGCACTAAAACCATAACATTGCATACAGTATGTGGTACTACTACTATGTAGCCTGTTTTTGCTATCCAAGTAATTCATCAAACGCCACTCTGCTTCAAGTTTGTGATATCCTTTTATACCCTTTGTATTTTTCCCATTTTTACCAACTGGCCTTGGTCTTCAGTGTCACTGCTTCTCTTCAACTTTTGGACTCTTGACTAGCACGCAGGATTTATGATTGAAATGAAAGGAGGATTGAGAAAGAGAGATTGGGGGGCTTCACAGATGTAAATTTCTCTCCAGGGCAGGCTTTTCCTGTTATTTGTAGCCTCCTCCACTCCTGTCCCTGTGGTTGGCTTCGCTTGTTCGTCTCATTACCCCGGGCGCGTGGCGCTCCTTCGCTTGCTGGCGGCCTGGCTTTCTTCTCCATTAATTGGGTTTCGTTACATTAAGCCCCCTGGCCAAGGGGCCATCCTGCCAATAAAACATTCCATTTTTAGCACTCCACTTGAAGCTAGTGGGGTTCAACCCGCTCTGCGAATGGTAATTGGTTATTTATTTAAGCTTCCTCAGGTTGGTCTCCACTGGTTGTGATAAAGAGGGAGGGGAGGAGGGAGGTACAGTCCCTTTTCTTTTCTGCGCTGTTAAGCTACTATGGGAGAATGTTTGCTCTCTTTTGTTGGGAAAAGGTTGGACAACTTACACACAAACACACCTGAGAGTGAACACCTGGTCTGAGGGTGACTGTAGGATTTCAGTACTGGGCACACCCATGCTTCATACTCCAACTTTTGGCATTTACGGAGGCTTTCCATCTGTAATCTTGTCTTCTTTATGATCACATTGTCAGTGGAAACAGTAGCTAAAGACGGTATTTAAACAATCAGAGGAGGGTGTGTGCTCTCTGCCAGTGATTCACAGTTGTGAATCACATCATTTCTTTTGGAAATTTAAGGCAAATTCTTGTTGTTTGCAATCAGAAAAATGTTTTTTGCCTTGTCTTTTTTTCTCTCTTTTTCTTCTGTTAATATCCTGGGTCTTTTTCTTTTGGTGCATCCTTTTCCTCCGGAGTGCAGAAAATCCCGCGAGTAGGTGAGGTTGGATTTTGGGGTGAGAAGGGCTTCTTAGTGAAAAGATTTAGCAGCATGGGAATCCATAGCCACCACTTGAGCTGCCATCTCCCCAGCTGTTTGTGAAACACCTCACATGATTTCTACACACTTGATTGTGGCTGCAGGCATGAAGAGTCCTCATTGCATATAAATTACAGAAGTGGGAAGTGATTATTATAAAATTCCCGCTTTCCCTTTTTTCCACTCCACTCTGCAGAAGTGGTATAATTGAGTGGAGTACAAAAGCTGTGCTGTGAGGGGAGAGAGATGCTAAAAAGGCAATATTGCAGGGATAGTTATTGCATATACCACATAGACACACATACAAACACACACACACTCGTGCTCAGAAACCATGGCAGGATGTTGGTGGAATCTGACAGAATACAAGCTCAGAGACACCGGCGTGCCGTCAGAAAAATCCTCCCTCAGAAAAAACAAAAACGAAACGTCCCATTACCCTTCCCCACCCCCAATTTCAGACAGCACGCCAAGTCACTGGCTCCCCGTGCTGAAACACACTGGAGTGTCTCCTCCATGGAGAGCTCCCTGCCAGCTCCAGTTCCGCACAATGAATTTCTCTTAAAACCACATCTGAGGGGTTCTTTAGAAGGGCCGGCCAAGCCTGGATATGAAATTCCAAATGGAACGTTTTCTTTTCAATCCTCCCCGCCTCTCCTCTTTCGCTCTCCCTGAAAAATATGAATAGAAAGATCCTAAGCCTATTATTTCTCCTATACAATGAAAGGGACCTCCAATATGGCTGCCCTCCATCGCAACACCGCTGCTGCTGCTGCTGCTGCAGCTTTTAGAGTCAGGATGGGGATGAGAGGGGATCAAATTGCAGCGACGTGGCGTGACCCTCACGGTTGTGGTCACTTGAGTGTCTCCAACTGCTTCCTCCAGGAAATTGGTAAAAGGGTGTTGTGCTTTTTTGTGTGCACACTTTGCCAAGAGCTGCAAAGTGGGTGCAGCAAGCCAACAAGTCTCCACCTGGAAGAGTTTAAAATGGTGGCTCCATGACGGCTGTTAGCACGTAACGACGTAGCTTTAAAATGAAAAAACATGAGGATTTTACTGATACAGTTTACCCCATCATACTGTATGAATGTTTAGAGAGATATGAAGCTGTAAGAAGCCTAAATGACAATTCATTGCTCTTCGAAAAGTAAACCATGGTTGGTTATGTCATGCAGTTTATGTAAATATGCACCCAAATAGCCATAAATTCTGTATTGGTCACAGAGGCCTGCAGGTTTTTCCCTGGTGGATTTTGCCACAATGGAGGCAGTTTATTAAGAAGTTGAGAAAAATGGGATTTGACAGCTGTAACTGGGGAAAGCATAAAAGGGGGCTTCTCTTCTATGGGAGGATCCTCTAGCTTTCTTAGGTGCTAAAGAGTCAATCACCTTTTTTATTTTTTTGCAGTATTGTAGTATGTGTGACTATGGGACTAACTTTTGTTTCCACTTGCCTTTTCTTTCTATTCTCCCTGCTAGTCTTCCAGCTAAAATGATAATCCCTCAGGTTCTTATCTCTTTCCCACAGGATAACAAATGGGAGTGGAGAGGCGTAAAATAATATGGGCGAGAATGCTATCATTTAGCCCCTGGTGTAGGCATGTCCCAGCCATCCCGGTTAGCCCTCCTTTAGGGTTAGCAGCCCTTACTAATAAGCCCTCCCCTCTGTAGGATGAGGTTTGACACTCCCACACTCGCAGATTATCCCGTCACCTTTGACTCTTGTCGACCGGGGTCAAAGAACCACACTCACCTGGGCTAACGTGAAAACCCTCTGCATCATGGCTTAGTAGGTTTTCAGGCAGGATTGTGTTGTTTTTGTTGAAGTGGGCACTGTGTGCAATCTCAAATGATACTATTTGGACTGTGCTAGATGAGGCTCATATCAAGAGAGGAAAGAAACTGGCCCAGGGAGAAGAGATTCCCAGCCCGATAAGGAGTCTGATGCAGATGATGCGTCATGTGGTTAAGGATACTGAGACCTTTTTCAACACATACACATACACCACACATACTGCCCTTTGTGTTCCCGGTTAGGACGTTCCCAGAAGGTGGGGAGGGGGAGAGGGAGAGGGGGGTCTTAAGTTGAGACCGGTGCCAGTCTGCGAGACGTTCGGGGGAAAAGCAGACATTCCAGCCACCCTTGAGTCTGTGTGTGTGTTTGTGTGTGTGTGTGTGTGTGTGTGGTCGGAGAGGCACCAATCACCACTTAGCACTGCAGGAATGTCACCTTGGCAGACACCTCACTAGGACAACGAAGTGAGAGCTAATAAAGAACAGTCCCTTGATTATTTTGTCTCTTCAGAAATGTATGCTCATACTAAATTTAGATGAGCTCTTCAACAACATTATTAATCAGGTGACTGTTCCCGAGAGAGCCTCTGATTACAATTTCACGAAACTCTTTGATTCAAAGCTTGTGGGAGCCGCTTGGTGTAAGACGCGTCTCACCCAACAGTGAACTGATGTCTCTCCGATTAGCCATATATTCTGTGGCGGTGATATTTTGACTCCAGCTCAGCTCTGGGCTCAGATTGTGAATAGTAGATTTAGCATGGCTAAGCATTACCATGTGTTCAGTGCTGCTGAAGCATGTAAGCTCTGCTGGCTGGGGGTTGGGGCTGGGGTTTTTTGGGCCTGGCTCGGTCTATTTTAGTTGTCAGGAGGCAGGTCTCTCTGAGTCAGCCGGGGATGGGGGGCCTGTGGCCAGGCCACTGTTGACGTGATTACCCCTGCATCAAGTACCGCTGCAGACATCTGTCTCACTCACGCGCTCTCTCCATAGCCAACCCCCCTTCTCCTCCTCCTCCATCCCTCATCTCTCCTTCCCCCGGCTCTTGCTCTGTAATGAACTCCCCTTATTCACCAGCTAATGACTGCCTTTGATCTCCCGCCTAAGACCTCTGCTCTAACTCTACCCTGCGAATCTCTTTTCTCTCCCCTCTCTCTGCTCTATCACTTGTTCGCTCCAGCTCTGTTTGTGTCTTTCTCTCTTTTGCTGTCTCAAACATGCTCATGCACCTCTTTGACTTGTTTTTCCTCCTTCCTTCAGGGAATATGGTATTCGTTCCTGCTGACCTAGGCTAAACAAAGTTTTGAGGTGCTGGGCTTAGGCTACTAAAAGAGAAGAAATTGAAGAGTTTTTTTCTTGATCATACTATTAAGCTTCACCCACATCTGCAAGAAGGCAGACTATCTCCACTATGTGCAGTACCAGTCCCTAGATCAAGTGGCAGAGAACAGGGCCATGTTGCACATGGAATAATGCAGTTGAAGCTCATGTATAATGTCGCCACTCTTTCATATTGTTTTAAAATCTTGTATTTTTCTCCACAGTCTAACAAAGTCCCCGTGGTTCAGCCGTCCCATGCAGTCCACCCACTCACCCCGTTGATCACATACAGTGACGAGCACTTCGCCCCAGGATCCCATTCTGGTCATCACCCCCAGGATGCCAACAACAAACAAGGTAGAGACCAAGAAAATGGATGAGAACATGACACAACACTCACAGCCTGTACAACAACTGTGTAGTAGCAGGGTTGCTGTAATAGAACTTGGTGAATGATCTGTGTGCCCAAATATTCTGGATATTCTTGTCATCCTTTTGCTTTACAAATTCAAAGTAGCTGCAATATTTTCAAGATGGACAAAAAGATCCATTTCTGATCTAAACTACTTTAGTAAGCAAAAGAAGGACTATTAATTAGGGATGTACCAATCCAACTTTTTCTCTCCCGGGACCGATTCTGATACCTCAACTGAAGGTATATCCCGATACAGATCCAATACCAGTGCTCTCTTTTTCCCAAATTTAAAATCTGTGTACCTCACTGCGTGGAACTCATTGAGATTTTTATCTAAATTAACATGAGGACAGGGATTGCTGTGGGACTAAAAACTTAGCTGGCGGACTGGCATGACTGAATGAATATAACTGATACACGAAATAACATTGATAGTTAACATCACATAATGCCCGATACCTGATCCGCTTAATAAGATCAGTATCTTACGATCCAGATTGGGATCAATGGATCCTTATTACTAATCCCAACAAAACACGAATTTACAATTTAGAGTCAGTAAGAATAACAGTAACAACTTTGAAATTGGCAGCTTAATTGAAAGTCAAAAGAAGAGAGAATTTAGTGTTTGTTGCCATTAAAAGCTGTAATATTATATTGATATTATAATGGACTTGCATGTTACTCTGCAGTAGGGCTTTAATGGAGAGATTTTACAGTACCAGATTTTGTCAATACGCATTGTTAAATCTTATTTTATTATATTATTAGAGAAATAGGGTTAAACAGGATTTCTACAGCCCTTGTTTATGCTTTGCAGAAATAAAGTGTGATTTTATTCAAAGTATTTCAATAATGCTGAACCGTGAAGTCAGTCTGTAATAAACTGAACCTGAATGCCTGAGTTGTTTTTTGGGGGGTTTTTTTTGCCATCACTGTCAGGAAGCAATAGAGATACATAAACTAAAATGTGTCACAGCAAAGTCATCCTTTCTATCAGCTCTTAACATGAACTCATTTGAAGCAGCCTGTGGGACAGTGCGCTGAGCTCTGCTGCCCTCTCCCTCTGCACTCTTTTCCTCTCAGTAACAACATCAAGCTAAAGCTCTGACAGCTGCAGAGGAGCTCCTCAGCTCTGCGCAGCTGGAGACTTTGGCAGCTTCTCACGAATGCAAAAAGACGTGGGCCCTCCGTAGTTTTGTCCCCACACCTTTTCTCTTCTCCTGGCTTTCTTCTCCTGCTGCTGCCAGTTGAAAAGGAGGAGAGGGATCAGACAGGATGTAGGCGACGATGAAGATGATGATGAGGCTGGGAGGTTCTGAGGGACCAGCTATAAATAACTTTGTTGAACTGAGCACAAGAGTACACAGTGTAGTGAGATGAAAAGTGAGACGTATTAAGAAACTCTGCTCCACATATGTCAGAGGAATCATGCATCAGACACATTTTGTCGAATATTTTTCTAATGGAAGCAGAAAAGAGTTGTGTTGACATGGAATTGAGCAATAAATACACTGTGCGCACATGCACGCATTAGACTTCAGAAATTTGTTGTCATGTAGTACAATTTATGAGGTAATGCTCTCCATTTTACTGTTGGGGTGTTGGTCTTGCCAGTCCATAGAGATCCACCAAGTTTCTGACAAACAGTGAAGAGCAGAAAAGACCCCTGGAGGTCTTTTTCTTACTATATTTGATCTTTGCGCTTGCAGCCCAACAGAAATCCATGTCCAAGCGTTCCAGTTGCAGAATTAGCTGCAAATGATTTCCCTAGGCATATTCATGTGTCTATACCAGCAGAGCTAAGCTGAAGATGCTCAAAAAACAAAATCTCTCTTACTCTCTTTCTTGCTGTCCCTCTCTCTCTTTCTTTCTCTCTCTCTCTCTATCGACCAATTTCTGCTCTGCTTTCCTTAGTGGGCTTAGACTTTGATCTGCTCGTTAATTATGAAAAACAATTATAGATTTTCTCATTATGAGCTCTAATATGCACAGGATCGCAATGCAGGATGGAAGATTGAGCAGGGAGCCTTTTGAACATGTTACATTTAAACCTTATATGTATTTTGTTTAAAAGAATTTAAATATAACATGGGAACACTCATTTGAATAGAGATTATTTCCAGTTTTTAAAATGAGAATCATGTTAGAGTTGCTTGTTTTGAGAGGAAATGCGAGTGTGAAGCCTCGTTGGGTGTCAACAGAAACGTGTGAATAGGGGAGTGGGTAATTAGGCACCCTGAGTGACGGGGTTAACACGCTGGGGCTCTCTCCTCCTCCCTCACCGCCTCACCCCTTGCCTCCTTCCCTTCTGCCCTCAGGAGGGCCCTCAGGAGTGTTACGTGGTGGATTAGTGGGCAGGGGGTAGTGCTACACACGCTATGAATCCAGCGTTGCAACATTGGCTTTGGAGATATAAGCCCCCTGCTCGCCCTGCTTCTCTGAGGAGGGAGGCCCCTTCAGACCACAGCCTGGAGAGAGAAAGAGGAAGAGAAAAGAGAGAAGCAGGCAGAAAAAGCTGGCTCCAGCAGGGATTAGAAAATGGTGTTAATCTGGAGGCATTTGCCCTCTTTGTGTGTGTGTGTGTGTGTGTGTGCGCACATGTAGGCACAGTGTCCTTCTCTGTGTACGAACAGTATTTCCTGTTATCTACAGACTTTCAATCGTATTATTACTCGCTCAGCTCTAAAATGAAAAACAAGTCGGTGTTAGGCAAGAAGACACGAGTCGTTACAGATTTTGTTAAATTTTAGTCATTTTACAGCCCCATTCCCAGTTAAGTCTTCCTACAGAAAGGGACCCCTCAACCTTGAAACCCAGCAGGAGCAGGCGAGCTGGAGGAGCTTAGTCCTGAAGATCCACCGACGGTTAGTCCAAGTCAATCCCGTGTCTACAGGGAGAGCTGCAGCCTCTGCCACAAAGAGGAAGCCTCAATTAACCAGCTTAAAGACGCTGAAACACACTGGAAGGACTCTAGCTAAGCGGGGGAAATATTATCCCTTTCTTACTGGTTGATGATCTGAGGTCAAGACGCATGTTCAAGCCCTGACATGTGCACTGTCCTTGACTTGTAATGAAGCAGGATGGTGAAGGTGGGAAGGAGTAATAGGTTTTAAACAAAAAATTCTTAACTCAAGGTCCACCATTAGTTATTTTGGGAGTTTTCAACTGTTAGCTCATAGTCTGTCATGGATTAAAGGTAGTAAATAGACCGGGAGTTAAGAATGTATTTTCACAAATTGTTATTCATTATATGGATGCACAGATCCAACCTTTTCTCTCCTGATACAGATTCTGATACCTAAACTCGGGGTATCTAACGATACCAAGTACGGATCCAATACCAGTGCTCTCTTTGTCCCACATTTAAAATACACACCTCACTGTGTGGAATAATTGTAATCATATATATGTACGGTAACATGAGTCCAGGGATTGATGTGGCCAAAATTGACTGAATGAATTGAATGACTGATTATGGAAACAATTTGAATTCTGTTATGACATTGACAAAGAAATGAAACTGAATTGGGTTTTGAACTTCAATACTTGCTAACAGTTGTGTACCATTGTTGTTTGTCTAGGAATGCCAAGGCATCACCCTGGACCAGACATGCCCAACTTCTACTCCCTGTCCCCTGGAGGAGTGGGGCAGATCACGCCACCGCTGGGATGGTGAGTCACTGACGGGCAAAAGCATGCACAGTTGATAGATGTAAACAAGGAGCAATTACTATCCTGTCTCTTCAGATGTACACTAATACTATAGTAGCTTTGTGTACTGAATGGAGGAATGGTGGCCTGCAGCAGCAGCCTACACAGGGAGGTCTGCCTTTGGCTGCTGCGGCTTCAGCCACACCGCTCCCTCTGTGTGCCCAGCACATGTCAAACACATCACCACATACGTGCCCTTGCATAACCATATGGCTGCTTAACCCCCATCAAAGTTTCCTGGAAGCACTTCTCTCTCTGAGCATCACTTCATGTTTGTGACATACTTTTTTTTTTTTTTTTTTACTATCTTTTACCTTTTTTTTTTCTTCTTTCTTTTTTGACTGTATCCTTGTCACTGCCATAGCTCAACATATCTAACCCTCTTTCTTTCTGCTTCCTCACTATCTCTTTCTCTGTCAGCATGATGTTTGTAAAGACAGGGCTTTAGGCATACGAGGGAAACCAGATGTAAGGTGCAGGATCAGGCGACAGTTGAAACCCAGACGGTCTCCTCCTGCTTTTCCTTCAGACTCCCTTCAATCTGAACACAGTATATTAGCCCACTTTTGATTTAGGAACTTTTTCCCACTTTTCCACCTGCAGAACCTAGTTCTGATTTTGGATCCTTGATCATAGTTTGTACCCCACAACAAGTCCCTTGGACTGAGGAAGCATTGCGTTTGCAGTACTGAACATTGCTGATCAGTAAATTTCATGCTTCACAAGAATCTTTTTTTTTTTTTTATATAACATTTTTATAAACTCGCAACCAATTGATTGAACATAACCACAGCATGATGAAGTGAGTGTTGGCACAAATAGAAAAAATGGAACAAAATGGAGATACAGACACTGTGGACCCGCTGATGGACTGATGACAAGAATCATACGCTACTATTTATTATTTCAGAAAAAGAGTCTCAAAGAGTTTGAGCTGACCAGGATGAAAAGAAGCTTATCTAAAGATTTCCTCATGTTTTGCAGAAACATATAGTCAAAGCAGCTCTGAAAGAAACTGAAACAAATTGAAACAGATTTTAAAAATACTGAAGAGCACAAGAAGTTTATCTGTCGGTTCCTCCTGTTTTGCTTAATCTTAATTGTTCTTGAGTTGCAGTGAGAAGGCATACACTACAAGTCACAACTCATGGAAACATGACTTCCTGAGTTGATTAGTTACTCTAGCTCCTTGGATCTTTGGATACACAGTGTCATAAGGTGCAAAACAAACATTTAAATTCCCATGTAATCATATAAACCAGTGGTGCCCAACCTTTTTTTAAGTTGGGATCCCTTAACATGAAGCAATATGTCCTTGTGACCCTTTGTTACAGGTTGCATGCTAATAAGCTGTGAGCGGTTCATTTAAATAGTTTTCAGAAGCTTGAAAAGACAACAGCACAGTATTCCACTAGAAAGAAGCAAAGATTAGAGAAAAGTCCAAACCATAAACATCGTTTTGTGTGTAAGAATTTAGTTTTTTCTTATTTTGTACCTGGGCGATCATCTCACAGCCCACTACATTCATCTTGTGACCTCTTGTATAGGAAGATTTTCATGTGGTCTTGTTTTTCTGTGTCCAGCATTATATTATTATAATTGTTATTGACTGCTGTCTGTTAGCGAAATTGCCCCTCAGGGACATTAAAGCTTTACTCCAGTCCCCTACTCTACTCTAGTACTGTAATCAGTGCTAAAAAATGATCTAGAGCTAAAAGAACTGCACACAAAACAACTGCAGCCAGTGACTCTGTTCTCACTGTTGTTGTTCTCACCGTTGTCTTTTCTGCCTGAAATGTCTTTCTAAATATTAAGCATTTAACATCAAGCAAATAAATAAATGTGGATGGATTTCTTTTCTTGTTTGTGTACGCTGTTGCACCTACTATGACTTCTGAGTCTGTTTGTTTTATTCACTTAGGTGACATTTAGGGGACCCTTTTCATGCTACTGTCCTTATTCGTCCTCTTTAATTAATCAAAGTCTGCTGTCTGCTGTTATTGCAGGTTCTCACACCACATGGTGCCTGGCCCCCCAGGTCCCCACGCCACAGGTATCCCCCACCCGGCCATCGTCAACCCACAGGTCAAACACGAGCCTCTGCATGAAACAGATCTCATGCACATGTGAGTCCTGCAAACACAAAATACCTCCATCAAACACTCTCACACACTTTTTTATTAAAAGCTCAAGCCTCTGTTCCTCCCCTCACCCCCTCCTATGAGCAGTTTTCTGCAGTCACACTTCCAGGTATTTGTGTGTTCCGCCACTACAGCAGGCCATGGCTGCACAAACCCTCTGTCAGAGCCTTGTTCTCATTCCCTTGATGTGAGCAGATAAGCAGCGAGGGCCCGTGCTCTACTGATAACAGGCCTATGCTTCATTTGGCCTCAGGGATCACGACACACTTAGCCAGCAACAGATACAGGTCCTAGATTAGTGCTCAGATGAACTGAATTCACATCCCCAGTGTGTGCAGTGGGAAGTGCTGCGAGCTCCCTGAAGTGGTTATCACTGATATTTCCATTATTCATGGCCACCCCAGTACCAAGACTGTACTAGTATCAAAATGGTTATTAGAAAGTAAGTCAGGAGTGGGAGCAGAGTGTCTTTGAGTTTTTGAGCATTTGGTTTTAAGCGATTGCCAATGTGCTGTGGACGAGGAGGCTTGGTTGCCATTACCGGTGAAGTAATCTCTCCGCATGAAGGGCTGCGACAATGCAACTGCACATGATTAAAGAGGCAGGGGGCCCATGGTGTGGCAACCCCTCTCGCCCTGCCTCGCTATTGGCTAAGAGCAACCAGACCCTCGTTGCTTTTGTCGCCATTGCGGCACCACAATTTCCCTCTTCTGTTGCTTTACTCTTTCATTCTCTCATTTTCTAACTATTTTGTTTCTTCCTCTTCTTTACCTCCATCCATGTTGTTGTTGTTGTTGTTGTTGTTTTTTTGTCTTTACAGGAAACCCCAGCACGAACAGAGAAAGGAGCAGGAGCCCAAAAGACCGCACATCAAGAAGCCGCTAAACGCCTTCATGCTCTACATGAAAGAAATGCGTGCGAATGTGGTCGCCGAGTGCACGCTGAAGGAGAGTGCTGCCATCAATCAGATACTGGGACGAAGGGTATGTACACGGATCTCATTCTCTTTGTTACTGAAGTTTGTCTTTGTTGATTGAGTTAAATCACCAAGAGATCACAGTTCAAGCCATGGCTCTAAAGAGACTGCATGGACTGACTTCCCAGGCCCAATTAGTTTAAAAAGTACAAAGATTGCTCTCTCTATTAACATGCAGTCTTTTATGAACTAGTTGTGATTATTGTCGTAATGATTGCCCCAGCCAATTACTTCCTTCTCAGCAGCACAGATACAGACTGCCTATCTAACTGACATTTAATCAAATTGGCTTTAATAAAATATGCCTGGATAATGGCACGGTTGGAAATGACAAAATTTGTTCCTTTTGAGGATTGGGAAAAGAGTGGAACCACAGAGCCATGTTAAAAGCCTTAACGAATAGGCCTAGTGGTTGAGGCAGCCAGCCACAGCAAAGCCTAGTTTGTGGCCTGCATAGGGTAATTGCTCGCTGACATAGTTCGAATAAAAAGCGCTGCTAAATTGGAACCAGTGTTTTGATAAAAAAATCAAAGTTTTTTTTTCCTTCTCTTCCCTCCCTCTTTCTGACTCTTGTGCATGCTAATCTCTTCATCATGTGTCCCCCTTCTTTGTCTCTCTTTTATCCCCTTTTTCTCTACACCAAACGTTTGGAAGTTGGGGGGGGGTTCTTTTTCTTTTTTTTTTTTTTACCAAAACTCCAGCACACTTCTCTATTCAGGGAACATGCAAGTGCATGCCAGTAATTGACTGTATGCTATTTTTTCCCTAATCTCCTTTGTACTGAAACAGTGGCATGCTTTATCTCGGGAAGAGCAAGCTAAGTATTATGAGTTAGCCCGCAAGGAACGGCAGCTCCACATGCAGCTCTACCCAGGCTGGTCCGCTCGAGACAATTATGTAAGTATCAACAGAACAGATTGGCAGAGGTGCGCGTGCGTGTGTGTATGTTGTTTTATGTTGTTTGTTTATGTCAGCGTTGCATGACTTGTTCTTTAAATGGCACACAATAATGACACACACACTAATTCACACTAGTCGGCTCCATGCTAATGGGGTCCATTTGTGGACCCTTTGTTTCAGCCTAATGTGTAATTCATAGCTCTGTGATTCACTGTTCTATTACCATCCACACTAAAATGGATTGTAGTATCATGGACATTATTATTGCCACAGTGAGTGAAAACTGCCTGGTAATGGTTATGCTAGTCTTTGATGTTCCATATCAGCATGGAGTTTTGGATGTAAAAAGCACCTGTTAGACTGAGCTGAGGAGGCTGGATCGTACATACATCATTCAGCAGCAGCAACCTTTGCTCCTCTAGCTGCCCATTTTGTTTGTGAATGTGGGAGGTTCAGCTGGATTTAAGATGCAGTCTGTTTTTGGTGTTTATCAGAGTGTGTGTGTGTGTGTGTGTGTGTGTGTGTGTGCGCATACGTGTTTGTGTACTTGCACGGCCGTTGTCAAATCTGTCCCTGTGTATGTGGTGTGTATGAATTTGTGAGAGAGAGCACCAGCCTTTATTAAAAGTGTGGCTCCGGCACTCACGTTCACTCCACCACCAAAGTGCTTTGTGGTGTTTATCTGCCTCCCCTCGGACACCGACAGCATCCCTCCTCCTTCTGCCTCCACTGCTCCGCTGCCAAAATGCCTTGCTGAGGTGGGAGACAGCTTCACAGCTCTGCTCCCAGTGAAGCACTGCGCAGTTAGAGATACACAGCATCAGCTAGTGACAGTTAGCCCAGTTCCCATTTAATTTCCAGCTTTGTTAGTACAAACATATTTGATGGGTAGGAAAAAAAAAAGAGTAGAGGAATGGCTTTCTACTTGACATACCAAAGACATAAAGGGAAATGATATGTTTAACGCAAAACATTTCTTCAAGTAAGAAGTGCTATTCTGTGACCCCTCCCACAAACAAAATCTGTAGCAGCATGATCAGCTGTACACAGGCAGCACATCATGCCTGGAAACACCCAAAATAGGTAACGCACTGGCATGGAGAGCGTGTAGCATTCATAGTTTTGCTGTGTACCCCCTCTTTCATCCTTACTCTCACCCACTCTCACTTAGTCTCTCTTCTTCCCTGTCTGCCACAGCAGTAGAAGGCAGATTAGCTCATGAATAAGTGGATTAGCAGACTTTGCAGCAGGAAACCAAAGTGCTGCTCATATTTGACTAGAACGACTCTACGCTGCTATCTATACCTATAGTCTCCCCCCTGGGGATTTAGCATAAGCTATAAATCCACCCCCACTCCCACCACCTCGCTGGAAAAAGAGTGGCGCTCTTCATAGTCATTGAGCTAGACTAGCCTAATTACAGTGAGCATTTTTAATTGCACTTCATGTTAATATTTGTCATTAGAGGGACTTGAAGGGTAGCGGAAATATGGCCACATGTTGGCTCTATTCAGTTAGGATGGTCCCAACTCAAAAAAGGCCTAAAAATTCAAAAGTAAGTAACTCAAAACCAGTTGAAAGCAGGTAGAGCGCACTTAACATCAGCTCAGACTCTTGGTTGGTCCGTCCCTCTCAGCGGGGCAGTTTGCAGTGGAGTCCGGAGTCCAAGGGATGCTGGTTGGATGCCCAGCAGGGGATGAGTGAACATGGCAGTCAGCAGCAGGATACCAGAGTGGTCTAGTGAGCGTGAGTGCTGGAGCCACACTTTATGTGTTCCTCTGTATATTTTTTAGGGAAAGAAGAAGAAGCGGAAGAGGGAGAAGATGCAGGAAACGGCCACGGGTAAGCAACGGTCCCTCCAGTTCCTTCTCTTTTTTTTGTGTGTGTTGCATCTTGAATTTGTGAGTTGCACCATCTTTCCATAGAATACACATAATCTTTTACAGTATACTGCTATATTTTTTACTAATGCACACTCTGTAAAGCTGTAAAAAAAAAACTAAAAAAAAACTAATCTCCCAGTAGACGGGGACAAACGCCTATAAAACTGACAAGTAGAAGTATGCACTAACCAAACTAATAATGTCACCTACTATCCTCATGCTGGCTTCAGTAGACTGGCTTGATTTTGTGCAGGCAGCATTCATAGCTTCTTTGTATGCATCCCTCCATCCATTTGTCCCTTATCCCTCTCTCATCCCATCTTTACATATTAACACCTACTTTGGGATTAGTCTGTCCATTCTATACGACTACTTACTGATTCTGGGCTTTGCACTATATGTTTTCCTGCTGCTCTACAGTGTGTCTTTCTGCTGACCTTGTTTAGCTGCGCTTATGAGCCTCCTCTCAGCACTGCAACTGTAATCCATTGAGAATTACATCTTAAGTCAAATGTCAGTATTTTTAGGGTCTGTACACTGTGTAGGCCAAATGGACGGTAAAGATCTATGCCGTCCAGATACCTCCAAAAATTTTTTAAAAAGATGCAATTTTCTGCAGGTACAGGCCAGAGAATGAAAACGGCGTACATCTGAGAAAATGGTAAGACAAAAACCCTCTATCCCCTCCCTGTCTGATCAGTTCAATATATGTCAAGTCTTTTGAAACTGCTAAACACTGACTTGAGAGTGTGTATTCACAGACTAATCCTAAAAAGGTCCACCCTAACCTCGCCATAGTCATTGTGTCCGCGGTGTTAAGGCCTGAAGAGGGATTGTGCTTTGTGTGTGAAGTTTGCTCAATGGCCTCAGCACAATAGGCATTGGATTTTCTACATGTATGGGTGTGTGTATGTGGAAACGTGCATGTGTGTGTATGCTGAACTGGTCAATTGAATGCTTTTGTGGATAAAAGGTCAGATGTTGTGTCAGCACATTATGGCTTATTTTTCTTCCAATCACGTGTTAGAAAAATGTCTAAATAAATAGGGTTTCAAGAAATATTGCTTAATAAATCAGACAGCTCATCCACTTGGTGTTTTCTAAACATGGACTAAATAATACATCTGAGAACAGTTTTACTAGCCCAGAACATTTTTTTTACTGCTGGTGGAGGCTAAGGTTTCAGCTCAGCCCCCCATATGGACTACATGTGTTGTCTCTCTCTGCATCTTTGTGAAGCAGAGCAGGATTCAGCAGCTTGTTTGGCAGGAACCTAATGAGATGCTATACCTTAATAAGATTTCATGGTATCTGGGGTTTCTGGGTGTCTATAATGCCTTACATAACAAAGGCACTCCATAGTTGTTTTTTTCCCATGTGAATGATATGTTGGGATATATTGATTCAGATGACATGTCAAACCCTCACCAAACTGTCACCTGCCCTTTTTTTTGGTCGAAAGAAGGATTAGCGTTCCCAATATGTGGCAAAGGCAACTCTATTTTCCCTCTTTCAGTCTTCCTTACTCTCTCGTCTTTTTGCCGTCTTTTTGTGAGTCTGGCAGCATCCTGTTGTTCCGCTCCCTTTCGGCAGCAGAAAAAGCCGGGCAGATGTGACAAATCTGGTCTTACGTCAAAATCAGCCCCAACCAGACAAAGGTTTTCCACTTGATCGATTCCTGACCCAGTGGCTCTCTCTGAACCCAAAATTGGGCTGCTGTTCTTTTCTTCGTTTTTTTTTTTTTTCTCCGCCACAGCCAGTTTTCAAAGCGCAGAAAGAGCAGGCGCTAAAAAGCACTTTATCTCTTATCCAATAATTAGCAGCGCCTAGCCACAGCGGGATGGACACCCTTGCTGATTCTCAGTGACAGCCTTAAACTAATATGCATAATACCAAGGATACTGCCACAACTCCCCAAGCCCTCAATTTATGCAGATCCCAAAGAGCTGGATTGAG
Source organism: Maccullochella peelii (assembly GCA_002120245.1). Taxonomy (NCBI): domain Eukaryota; kingdom Metazoa; phylum Chordata; class Actinopteri; order Centrarchiformes; family Percichthyidae; genus Maccullochella; species Maccullochella peelii. Next base: position 56,865 of record LKNJ01000918.1, read on the forward strand.
GTTAGCTCGGTGTAGACGCCAAAAAACATCTTTAAATGAACTCGTTTGTCTTTCTTTTCATCTGCCCCAGCCTCTACCCCATCTGCCTCTCCTCCATATGGAACATCAGAAAGGAAATTTGTTAATGAGACACAATTTGAACACCTTTTTGTATGACTGTTCAAACACTGTGAACATTTGCTCCATTAGATGATATTTTTAGCGCTTGTGCAGTCATAATGAAGAATATTCAGCATAATAAAGTGAAATGCTTCAGTCTAGGTAGATTTTATGAAGGGAAAATTGACTTAATACATGTTCATATTAACATATTTTATGGCTTCAGCTGAGTTTTTCTGCCTGTGAGGCAAACCAGGAGTTGAGTGTTTTCGAGCAGTGTTTTATGGCTTGCCGTCACTTCTCTTTGTTATCTTTAGCATGTCAAACACTGGGCCCGCCACACAGCTGGCTCTCACCGCAGTGGAACAGCACTCTGAGAAGTCATTACTCTGACAATGTGAAATGAGGGTTTCCGTCTCTTCCCCTCGTCACTCCATGCCCCGGCCCCTTTTTCTTACACTGACTGGAAATGTGCAGTTTCACTCCACCTTTCTTTGCCGTTTCGGCACCCTTCTTTATTTTGTCCCTCTCGTGCTGTTAGCCTTTTGTCTAACTAAGCCCGCTGATTCACAGCCTTTGAGATAGTTATCTGGCCGAGACACCTACCCTCGAGGCTTTCAACCACTGCACATTTTTTTCACGGGGGAGACACGCATAACAATGGTGGCCTTTTAATCTGGCTAGCAAGGGCCATGGAGTTGCAAACACTTGCAAACTGCCATAAAACTGCATATGAGTCATCTTGCTCAGACTCATATGAAGGTCCTCTTTTGTTGACAGGCAAAATGGATGTCTTTTACGAGTCAATTTGCCCATACGCTTGTGCAAGAGGTTGTATTTTTAATCACATGATCCAGGATATATTGGCTTTTTAAAAATGATACTTTACGTCTATTAAGGTCTGGTAAGTGCACAAGTACTGGTCCGGAAACATGAAAGAAACTGTTGTTCAAGCAGGAGCTTTGGTGGCTACTCTCTCTCCTCCTCTGTCTGTCTCAGGCGTGCCCCGGCTCTGCTCCCTCTGATGTGTGCAGCCAGAAGTCAGCTGTCAAAAGACTTTGATGAGCGAGCAGGGGAGCAAAAGAGAGAGGAGTGCGTGAGTGTGTTAGGGGGGGAAAGGGAGGGTAAGAAAAGGGCCAGAAGAAAATCCCTCATTCTCGAGTTCTCAGTTTACCCGGTCTCACTCGACTGCCACTCATCCTTCAGTCTCCATCCCTCATTTCTTTCCCTTTTCTCTTTTTATTTGTTGCCTCTCATCTTCTCTCTCTCAGACCCTCATCACTCTCTGCACATTTCTCTCTCATACACACACACACACACACATCTGAGCAGCCAGCCTCACACTCCGGCTGCAATTAAGCAAGATTCAGCGTCTGCCTCTATTTCCCGAGTCGTTTCAATTTGGCACCGAGCCTCTAGGCCACTGTGGCACAGCCCAGTGCCTCCACACCATGCCTTATTAGTGACCTGGGATAATTGGGGAAGGAATCCGAATCGCAAAAAAAACCCAACTCTGGGTCTCGCTCTGAGCAGCGCATAGGAGATGAGAGGATGTTTATAAAAATGTACTTCTTTACACCCACACGCACACAAAAAAAATATGAAGAAATAGAGCGATGCCCCGGCTAATGTTTCTGTCGGTAGGAAATGGAATCGGAAATGTTCACCCCCACAGTGCTCCCGTTTTCTCACTCCCCTGACCTCCACAAAGCCTACTCTGTGAAGAAAAATGACCCCCTCAGCACTTAGTATAAGGACTTCCAGAGGGTGGCAGTATGTCGGACTCGGTGTAATTTAATGTGTGGTTTTAGCTCAGAAGTACAAGTCTTTTACACTGGCATGGTTTTCTTATCCTGGCCTGGAAACCGTATTTGACCCTTTTTAAGAGGGAAAAAAAACATTAAGAGGGGGCTATAACCCTCTTAAAGGTCTTTGTTTACATGTGAGAAAACGAAGCTATAGTGCTCCCATTGTTTAGACTGGGGCTCAAAATTTGTTTTGACTGAGTCACGGACCTATTGTGTTGTGGTTTGGCCAGCTGCAGTAACAGTATGAGGGTCCAGTCTCGGCTTTTTGTGATGTCTTCTCCACTTCCTCTCTCTCTCTCCCCCCTACGTCTCTCCACCTCCCCCTCAGCCTCACCCCTGTGGCTCCTTGAGGCACTGCAGCCCTTATCGGAAGAGGCGGAGATATGTGACCTTTTTGTTTTTTTTTGTTTTTTTTAAATGCTCCCCTCGTAAGATGCTTATCTCTGAATGAAAGGCCCCCAGGTAACACGGGGGCACAGACAGGAAGAGGACAGCGGGGCTGAAGGAAGCAGTGCTTATTTTTATTTTACTCTAGTCAGTCTGGCCATTGTTAAAGGAGGGAAAACCTCACCCCCAGCTCATCTTTTTTTTCCCCTCTTTCACTAATTTTCTGCCTCTTTACTCCCCTCTTTCCTTGCTCTTCCTTTTCCTGCTCCTCTCCTCTGTCCTGACAGTGAATATGAGTGGCGGTGGAGGCCTTTGAAGCGAAACCACAGTAGAGGGAGCAGTCATTGTGCAGCAAAACCCCTCCCTCCCTCCCGACCTCCCCCGGCCTGCAGCGGCTCAAACTGAGCTGTGTGGGGGCACACGGCCAGACTTCAGCTGCCCGGGCCCCCAGCGATGCCGCCTCAGATGTGGGCAGCGCCTCCCACTACCTCCCCCCTCCTCCTGTACTCTCCTAGTCTCACCCACACATGCCTGAGGTTTGGGGTTTTGGTGACTCCCCCTCCCCTTTCCCCCTTTGACCACAATCAGACCCCACCCTTCCCTTCTCTCCAATATTTAACATCGACACCGTCTTCCCCCTTCTTTCTCATCACCCTTTTAGTTTCAGCCCCTCCTGACTGACTTGTTAGTTTCTGATAGCCCCTGTGGAAAAGATACAACATCCCCTGAGCCTGCCTTTTGATTGGAGGTTAAAAATTTCAAAGCTTTTTTTGAAAGGGGTGATTTCTTTTATGTTGAATGTCTCAGAGCCAAAGAAAGTGCTGACAGTGCAGAGCATTTTGTTTCAAACATCGCTTTGTCTTCCAGGTGCTTTTTTTTTTTTTTATTGGCCTGCTCGTTTTATTTTTCCCTTGTGTCTTTAAAAGCGGCACTGCCACAAATGTCTCTATAGGCTCGTTTTGAAAAGGTGTCACCAAAGCCAGCTGTGCGATCCAGGCCAAGGCCACTGCCAAGACACGCCACCGCAACAGACTCTAATCTAAATGTGTGTACAATTACTTACTACAGCTCTCAAGTCTGTTAGTCTGAGCCAGACTGAACTGACCTCAGTGGGTTGGCACTTAGTGATTGCTGGATCTCAGGTTGAAATAAGAGGCAGCGGTTTCATTATTCATCTACGCTTCAGATTTGAAAGACACCGACAGAAATATTGGTTCTGTTTCTGTCTGAACCAACAACATTTATTAGTGATGGTTCTTGTAACTCGTGCTGATTGTTGTTCATTAATCAATTGGTCGGTGGTCAGAAAATGAATTGCCAACAATTTGGCATTTTTGCTTTTAAATGACCCAAAATGACCCAAACATTCACTGGTTTCAGCTGCTTTTCTGTTTTATATCAAGTAAATTCATCTTGGGTTTTTGACTTTGTTACTCTGTCAGAAAAAAAGTTGAAAATGCCCATCACAATTTCCCAATTGTCAGACTAAACAATTAAAAAAATAATAAAAAATAATTTAATAACGGATTAATGGATAATGAAAATGATCATCATTTGTAGCCCTACCTGTTAACCAAGTTAGTGAGAATGTTTTTTTGCCCTGACTTTGACCGGATACTTCTGGTTTATTACAACTTAAGTGCCATTTTCTCTATCTGTAACAATAAGACTGGTTAATTGCTGAGATGTGACAACGTGGAAAGATTGCTCAAAAGAGGTCCCAATGTGGCAAGAAATTTGTCAACTGTCACAAAGCCTCAGTTGAGCCAAACTTATTTGAAAGAGAAAATTAAGGTCAACGGTAAAATTATGACCCAAACTGTCGGTTTGGGTCATAATGTGTCAGTTTACACACCAACTTCCTTGTTCAATCCACTGTACAAACTGTAGTTGTGCGCACATAGTACGTGAGGAATGAGGAATAGCTACTTAAATTTCAGATGTGTTCAGTTTGACCTCCAAATAAAGTGGCTTGGGTAATCTGACTGAACTGTTGGCTTGTTTACGACCTGTCCAATCACCTGTCAGACTTCTTTTTAGTGACGTCACCATGTTCCCAGATCTTAACAATTAACTTGGTGATAAAAATGATGGCCAAAACAGCAAAAAAGTAATATACCGGATTCATCTTTTAAGATGACCGACATATCTTTCTTTACTTGCATTGCACACACTCTCTCTCTCTCTCTCTCTCTCTCTCTCTCTCTCTCTCTCTCTCTCTCTCTCTCTCTCTCAGCCCTTGTGTCTCTTCCTCTCATTTGTCCTCCAAATCTCCCCTCTTCTCCCTGCCATGGTAAAGTCTGTGCCTCAGCCCGTGCTGGAGACACCTCTCTCCACTTGGCTTATTTTTGGAGTAATTTGTCGGCGGTGTTTTTTAATGGCACCAAAAGAAACCCCAGAGCTGTGTATAGGGAGAGGGAGCTGAGGAGGTCGGTGGGTTTGGAAGTGAGGGGGCTCTAAGGCAGGCGGGCCCCAGCTGCGGGCGCTTTGATTTGGCCTGGGAGGTGAAAGCGGCGATTGAGACGCGAGGTTGTGCCAGTTATCTTAACCTCCCACACTTCAAAAGCTGGGCGAGAGCTTGTCCGACTCCTTCCCCTCCTCCCCTCCGTCCCGTAGAGGGAAAGGAATTGGGAGAGAGAGAAGGGGGGGGGGAACTAAACCTTCGCTAGCCCTCTGAACAGAGGAGCATTTCATTTCCTGCAAAAAAGTCCAGCCGGCATTCCTGAGCACTAATGTTGAGGGAGGAGGAGGAGGAGATGGAGGGAGAGGAGGGGTCAAGTTGCTCCTGAATCCCAGTGTTTGTGTCGGCTGGACCTTGTGAAGAGCTGGCCTGGTGCCCCCTACAACCAAACCACCACGCAAGTACACACCCCTGCTGTTACCACCAGCCTTTTTTTTTTTTTTTTTTTTAAAC